>JBBPBX010049727.1:0-12975 GCA_038048925.1 Garcialebias charrua
CATTCAAGTGTACACCCAGGTACTTGTAGCTGGAGACCACCTCCACCGCAGATTAAACAAATGAATTTGTGCAACCAGATACAATGTAATGACAAAGAAACGTTAATTCTAGTTGACCCACCAGAGATGGAATCATTTAATTAACAAATCATTAAAATTACATCATAACATGTACAACTGATTGATTGATCAATTTAAACATCAGCGGATTTAAATGGTGAACAACAGAAACAAGTAATAAGATGATGTATTTACTTATATCTGCAGGCACGTTTAACTTAAATGTTACTGGCAAGGAGAGGAGAGGTTTAAAGAAAGGAGGAAGGTAGAAGTTTATCTGGGAATAAAGTCAGACCAGAACATGGCACACTCTCGGGCGACATCCGCTAGACCCAGATGCGCTCGTAAACAAACACAACTCTTTACCTTGCAAAGATAGTTTTGTCCCGGCTCCAGTAAGAGATGGAAGCAGCCTTTAGACGTAAAAAGGTGTTTAGTCCAAGTTACGTCCGAGCTGGACTTCGACGTGTTTACTTCTTCAGCAGCTCGCGGAGGTCAGCATCAATCTGACCAAAGTAGTGGTCAGTTCCAGTTGATTTTCAGAAGAAAATATTCTTCAAGAAGAAAATTCATTCAAAGTTTGAGCTTTCAGCTCGAGGCGGACTTATAGCAAGCGTGCCATAAATCCTTAGCTGATGAACGAGTCTTTGATTCATGACTCTGTTCATCCAGCTTTAGGAGAAAATATTACATCTGAGCATGTATCCCGTAGAACTCAGGATTCAAGGAAGTGAAGTCCTTATGAAGGGAGCTTGACATCAGAGCATTCACTCCCTCTGATTGGCTTGTCAACCAAGAGTGGGAGTGGTTTAGGAAGGCCAAATAGTTTATTATAAGTCAGAAGAAAGTCAGTGATGAATAAATTGTTTAGAGAAAGACAGGGAGTTGTTTTAGAAATGAGGAGAAATACAGACGCCAGTTAAATGATTAAACTGATTAGCTGTTTGCTAACTTCTAAACAAAAACTGAAAAGTACAATTTGACATGTCCGACTTAGACAGAGTTTGATTAATATGTCCACATATTAAAGAACACACCATTTGAACATTAACAATGACCATTCACATATTGAAGAATAACATTGCTCATGCAAATAACACAAGGTTATAAAATGTCAAAATGTCGGTTATAGTAGAAAATCTCATGGAGATGATTACAATTGAAATAATAAACACTAATTCAAAAAACACAATGATAAGTTGTAATGTATATATCGATCACCTGAGTCAAATATAGAACTATTCACCGATCAAATCATGGAGATGCTGGAGGGGAGTATTAATAAAACTGTGTTTTTAATAAAACTGTGTTTTTGTGTGGAGACTTCAATATTGACTTAAATAAAAATACAGACTCAACTAACATCAATACATTGTCAGACTTTTTATTTTATTTGCAGACGACACAACATTTATTTGTGATGATACAGAACATATGCTGGAGTTAATACAGTCAGAATTTGTGAAAATCCAAAATTGGTTTCGTCTAAATAAGTTATCATTAAATATGGATAAAACTTATTACATGATACACAGCAACAGAAAAACAGATGTTCACGCTCCATTTTTGGTCAATGGAACTGAAATTTGTAGAGTTAGTGAGGTGTAATTTTTGGGTGTTATTATTGATGAGAAATTAACATGGAGACCTCACATAAACAATTTGAGAACAAAAATATCTAGATCAATAGCAGTTCTGTATAAAGTAAGAGAGTTATTCACTGATAAAGCAATGTTTATGTTGTACGTACAGTGTTTGAGTACTTTCCCCACCACTGGTGTATTGTGACGATCATGTGACACCAGATATAGAAAGGACAGCTCTCTGCATTCCACATTTCCGGTCAGTAATTTAGCGTTGATCAACATGCCTTGGAAGAAACCAATTACATCTGTGATCAGGGAAGCTGCAGCAGGATCTTCCATCTCTGTGGTGACATATGTGGACCTCTGCACCTCATGGATCCAGCAGGGGCAATGAGTTGCTCAGCATTTCTACACTATATATCTTTACATGAAACACTGGCAAAGGTGCTAGCTGCAAGTTATAAACACATTCAATAAGTTCTAGGGTCATCAACTATATGCTGAATATGTCAATATTTGTATGTTGTGGAAACATCTGACATACATTATAAATGTGTTAGAAGTGAGACATAAGCAATGCACAACTGATCATCTGGTATCTGATGTAAACTATGAGTAACTTACATGTAGTGTGTAAAAGTATGCATAATTTACTTGTCGGCCGTGGCGTAGTGGTAATGGCAGTCGTCCCCAGATCGGAAGGTTGGCGGTTCGAATCCCGGTTCCCCACACCATGTGTCATTAACCGTGTTTCCATCAAGGTTTCTTGATGCGCATTTTGAAGTATCGCATCAGAAAAGGTGAATGGAAACGGCATGATTCAAATTAACTTCCTCTAAATCGCAAAAAAGTTGATACGCCCGCTTGAGGTTGTTTTTGGGTTTTTCGAAATAGAGTTAATGCACAAAACGAGAGATGGAAACAGATTTGCCAACTCAGTTCTGACGTAGCGAACATTCACGTCATGTGACTGATCAGCTGTTTCCGTTGTAACATCGCTAAAAGTAGTTGGCATGACAGAATAAATACAACTTGCCCGATAACAACACATTCCTGAAATATTCTCTCCATTTAGCCGAGATGTGTGGTTCGGTTCCTGTTTTCAACCGCTACTTCATGTTTACTGTGGACATGCGTAACGCTGGCGTCTGACGTAATGCCGCTTTGCGTGGCCTGGTGGATTCGCTTCACGCCAGTTGATGGAAAAACTTCTGATTCGCATTAATTTTTATTTACATTTTTGCGAATTTTCAAAAATTCGCTCAAAATTCGAATTTAAAATAGATTGAAATCGGCTAGTGTGTCCTTGGGCAAGACACTTAACCCCGAGTTGCTCCCGGTAGGACTGGTAAGCGCCTTGCATGGCAGTCTGCCGCTACCGGTGTATGAATGTGTGTATGAATGGGTGGATGGTTGGTATTGTAAAGCGCTTTGGGGCCCCTCATAGGGGGCTAGAAAGCGCTATATAAATAAGCTCCATTTACCATTTGTCACATACTGTACTTGTAACTTGCTGTATAAGCAAGGCGATCTTCCCTGATCTTCGTTTGCCATCTACCCGTCTGCATTCTGGGTCCCTGAGCAGCTTTGATGAAGTTGTTCAGAGTGAAGTGGAGACCATCATCAAGAAAATGAAGCCTTCATCCTGCGGCCTGGATCCCTTCCCCTCATCTCTCATAAAATCCAATCAATCTGCAATAAGCCCATTAATCACACAAATAATAAATAAGTATCTACAATCTGGTCATGTTCCACTGCCTCTAAAAACTGACATCATTAAGCCTCTTCTGAAAAAAATCTAATTTGGACCCCGACATTCTTTCTAATTACCGCCCAATTTCACACCTCCCATTTCTGTCCAAAATGCTGGAAAAAGCAGTTGCTGTTCAGCTGCAGGACCACCTACAACAACACTCCCTGTATGAGAAGTTTCAGTCTGGCTTCCGAGCAGCTCACAGTACTGAGACTGCATTGCTGAGAGTTACCAATGATGTCCTCATGGCTGCTGACACTGGTTCTCCTTCCATCCTTGTCCTCCTTGACCTCACTGCAGCTTTCGACACTGTGGACCATAGTATCCTCCTCCACCATCTCCATGTGGAGGTCGGTCTCTGTGACACTGTCCTGGACTGGTTTATATCATTCCTCTCCAATAGGCTGGAATGTGTTAGTCTTGGCAATGCCACTTCCCAGACGTCTGTGTCTCCTGTGGTGTCCCTCAAGGGTCAGTTCTGGGGCCCCTGCTTTTTTCCCTTTACATGCTGCCTTTAGGTCAAATCATTAATCAGTTCATTTATTTTATAATAATAATAATAATTTTATTTAAAAGTGCCTTTCAGGACAACCAAGGACACTTTTCACAGTTATGCAGACAATACACAGCTTTACATCAGAACTGGAGCATCATCATCATCATCATCATCATCATCATCATCATTATTGTCATCTCCATCTTCACTCACTGCCCTCTCTACCTGCCTGGAGGAAATAAGGGCATGGATGAATCAGAACTTTCTTCAATTAAACTGCTCCAAGACTGAGGCCATACTGATTGGCACCCCTCACCAGGTACAAACATCAACTATAACAACAATTTCCTTTTCTGGACAAGACATCCCCCTCTCCACCTCTGTTACAAATCTTGGAATAAAAATGGACTCTCATCTTACATTTGAAAATCACATTAAGCATCTGTTTAAAACCTGCTTCTTCCATCTTCGAAACATCTCCAGACTTCGCCCATCTCTAACTTTTTCTGATGCTGAGAAGCTCGTCCATGCCTTTGTCTCCTCCAGGCTCGACTACTGCAACTCCCTGTTTATTGGAATCCCTGGCAAAAACCTTCAGAAGCTTCAATATATTCAAAACAGTGCAGCAAGGATTTTATTGAGAGCTCGTAAATTTGAACATATTACACCCATTCTCCATAACCTACATTGGCTTCCTGTCACCTACAGAATTCTGTACAAAACTGCTCTCATTACACACCAATGCTTACATGGAACTTATGTCAAAAATACATCCAAGATGGCGGTGCGAGCACTCGCTGCGGCTTCTCTCTCTCCCGAGAACACATTGTTTTTGTCTTTGTCCTGCATGCCACAATGTGCCGTCACGTCTCCGTCATGTCTACGTGTTCAGAACGCAAGTACAGCCGTGAGTTCCTGATTGATGTTGGAAAAACCGCTCATTTGGGAATAAACAGCGAGCTCCAGGAGAAGCTACGGAATTGACCTTTCGCAGAAGCCCCGCCCCCTTAGTTACTGTTGCTACGCCCGTCAAGCTTTCTGTAGCCGGTGAGTGTTAGCGTGTCATGACGGGGATAGCTTGTATACCAGTGCGTGTTAGTGACTCATTTTGGAGCAATACCAGCGCAATATAATTATGTATAATTACACTCTATATAATATGTATAATTACACTCTGAAAGCAGGAGAAATATACATTGAGTGGTTTAGGAGATATGAATGACTTTAGATGGAAGTAAAACCGATGCTAATTTTAAGCTATCGCGACCGTTTTGCATGTCTTAAAAAATTAATAAAAAATCGAATTTCATCTCAAATGTGCTATACAGGCAATCGTTTAGTAAAAAAGCCATGTATAATTACACTCTGAAAGCAGGAAAAATATCCAATGAGTGGTTTAGGAGATATGAATGACTTTAGATGGAAGTAAAACCGATGCTAATTTTAAGCTATCGCGACCGTTTTGCATGTCTTAAAAAATTAATAAAAAATCGAATTTCATCTCAAATGTGCTATACAGGCAATCGTTTAGTAAAAAAGCCATGTATAATTACACTCTGAAAGCAGGAAAAATATCCAATGAGTGGTTTAGGAGATATGAATGACTTTAGATGGAAGTAAAACCGATGCTAATTTTAAGCTATCGCGACCGTTTTGCATGTCTTAAAAAATTAATAAAAAATCGAATTTCATCTCAAATGTGCTATACAGGCAATCGTTTAGTAAAAAAGCCATGTATAATTACACTCTGAAAGCAGGAAAAATATCCAATGAGTGGTTTAGGAGATATGAATGACTTTAGATGGAAGTAAAACCGATGCTAATTTTAAGCTATCGCGACCGTTTTGCATGTCTTAAAAAATTAATAAAAAATCGAATTTCATCTCAAATGTGCTGTACAGGCAATCGTTTAGTAAAAAAGCCATGTATAATTACACTCTGAAAGCAGGAAAAATATCCAATGAGTGGTTTAGGAGATATGAATGACTTTAGATGGAAGTAAAACCGATGCTAATTTTAAGCTATCGCGACCGTTTTGCATGTCTTAAAAAATTAATAAAAAATCGAATTTCATCTCAAATGTGCTATACAGGCAATCGTTTAGTAAAAAAGCCATGTATAATTACACTCTGAAAGCAGGAAGAATATCCAATGAGTGGTTTAGGAGATATGAATGACTTTAGATGGAAGTAAAACCGATGCTAATTTTAAGCTATCGCGACCGTTTTGCATGTCTTAAAAAATTAATAAAAAATCGAATTTCATCTCAAATGTGCTATACAGGCAATCGTTTAGTAAAAAAGCCATGTATAATTACACTCTGAAAGCAGGAAGAATATCCAATGAGTGGTTTAGGAGATATGAATGACTTTAGATGGAAGTAAAACCGATGCTAATTTTAAGCTATCGCGACCGTTTTGCATGTCTTAAAAAATTAATAAAAAATCGAATTTCATCTCAAATGTGCTATACAGGCAATCGTTTAGTAAAAAAGCCATGTATAATTACACTCTGAAAGCAGGAAAAATATCCAATGAGTGGTTTAGGAGATATGAATGACTTTAGATGGAAGTAAAACCGATGCTAATTTTAAGCTATCGCGACCGTTTTGCATGTCTTAAAAAATTAATAAAAAATCGAATTTCATCTCAAATGTGCTATACAGGCAATCGTTTAGTAGAAAAGCTAGTATTACTTCTAGAGCAGGACAGTCACAATGAATGTTTGTCTTACCTTTGAGCATACATACGAATGCTTGTTTATCTTCGAGACATTAAGCTGGGAGTGAGGCCTTCCACACTGTTTTATCCATTGTTGACACCGTTCCAGTTGTGTTTTCGGCTTTGGGAAGGGAAAAAACAAGACTCCACCAGACAAACTCTTGGGATACCTGCTGTCTGATTTACACAATCCATAGGCGCATCGCTTCACCATCTTGTAGAATGTCGGACCTAGCTTACATAGCCGGAGATGCTAGTGACGTGTGATTGGACAATGGCCGGTTGGGGGCGGGGTTTTGCGAAAGGTCAATTGTGGCCTGCTCTGGAAGCCAGCACCGAGCCTCACTTCATTGCGCCCGCAGTGGAAGTGCAACAAGCGGAGTGACTGCGACCTGCTCTGGGAGCCAGCACCGAGCCTCCCTCCATCGTGCCCGCATAGGAAACGCGACAAGCGGCGCGACAGGAAGCAGAAGCGGGGTAAGCGCGGAGGTATCGGAGCTAGGCTAGCAGCTAGCTCACACAAACCGGCGATCCCATCCATGGTTTTGGCTAACGTGCGCTCCTTGGACAATAAACTGGATTATATACGCCTGCTACGAACAACACAAAAGACTGTGAGAGACTGCTGTGTGTTTGTATTCACGGAAACGTGGCTCAACAACAACGTTCCGGACCATGCTGTTCAGCTAGGGCAGCTAACATGCTACAGAGCAGACCGAACCCTCGAGGGAGGTAAGACACGGGGAGGGGGGCTGTGTGTTTACATCAACAAAGCATGGTGCCTGGATGCTGCTGTGGTCCACAAACACTGCTCACCTTTAGTGGAGTTTATGACTATTAAATGCAGACCGTTTTATTTACCGAGGGAATTTACAGCTGTTATGATTGTTGCTGTATATATTCCTCCAAGCTCCAACAGCAAAGTTAGAGGTGAGGCGCTGAATGAACTATATCTGCACATCAGTGAGCAGCAAACAGCCCATCCTGATGCTTTTCTCATCACGGCTGGTGATTTCAACCAAGCAGATTTAAAGAGTGTATTTCCAAAAACATACAGAAACATAAACTTTGCAACAAGAGGAAACAACACACTGGACCAAGTTTACACCACCATGAAAAATGCCTACAGAGCCCTCCCCCTCCCCCACATTGGTGCTTCTGACCATATCTGTGTTATGCTAAAGCCAGCATACAGGCCACTGGTGAAAGTCACAAAACCAGTCCGCAAGCAGATACGAGTGTGGCCAGAGGGGTCTTCAGAGGCACTCCAGGACTGTTTTGACACCACAGATTGGGGTATGTTCAAAGAAGCTGCTACCACAAACAACAACTTATGTCTCCAGGAGTACTCAGACACTGTATGTTCATACATCACCAAGTGCATTGATGATGTAACTAACCTCAAGACCATCACTGTTCGGGCTAATCAGAAGCCATGGCTGACAGCTGAGGTTTACAGACTCCTGAGAGCCAGGAATGCTGCCTTCAAAGCGGGAGATCAGGTGGGCCTGAGGGCAGCCAGAAAGAACCTGGATCGGGGCATCAGAAAGGCCAAGAAGCAGTATTCCAGGAAAATAGCTCACCGTTTCAAGGACAGCAAGGATACACGCAGTCTGTGGCAGGGAATACAGACCATCACAAACTACAAACCACCCCCCCAGACCTGTGACAGCTCAACCTCTACGCTGAATGAACTGAATGAGTTCTTTGCTCGGTTTGAGGCAAGTAACAGCACACCTGCACATAAACTCCCCCCCTCTCCTGATGGCCAGGTGCTGGCGCTGTCCTCAGACAGCGTAAGGCGATCATTTATCAAGATTAACGCCCGGAAGGCCTCTGGTCCTGACAACATACCTGGTCGTGTGCTGAAGGACTGTGCAGGGGAACTCGCAGCGGTCTTCACGGACATCTTTAACATCTCACTGAGCCAGGCCATCGTCCCCACCTGTTTCAAAGCCACCACCATCATCCCTGTCCCAAAGAAGGCAACGCCCGCATGCCTCAATGACTATCGCCCAGTAGCACTCACCCCCATCCTGATGAAGTGCTTTGAACGGCTAGTCATGAAAAGCATCACATCTGTCCTCCCTGCCTCCCTGGATCCCTTCCAATTTGCATACCGACCTAATCGCTCAACCGACGATGCCATCTCCTCTGCCCTCCACACAGCTCTCACACATCTGGACACGAAGGACTCTTATGTTAGAATGCTGTTCATCGACTTCAGCTCGGCATTCAACACCATCATCCCCCAACAGCTCATCCATAAACTGGACAGTCTGGGGCTGAACACCTCAATGTGTAACTGGCTGCTAGACTTCCTGACCGGGAGACCACAGACAGTACGGATCGGGAGTAACACATCTAGCACCATCACATTGAACACAGGGGCCCCACAAGGATGTGTGCTGAGCCCCCTTCTATTCACCCTGCTAACACACGACTGCACACCATCGTACAGCTCCAACCACTTCATCAAGTTTGCGGACGACACAACAGTGGTAGGTCTCATCAGCAACAACGATGAGACGGACTACAGGAACGAGGTGAGCCGCTTGGCCTTGTGGTGCGGACACAACAATCTCACTCTCAACGTGGAGAAGACAAAGGAGATTGTCGTGGACTTCAGGAAGAGGGATGCACAACATGCCCCTCTGACCATCAACAGCACCGCAGTGGAGAGAGTGGACAGCACCAAGTTCCTGGGAGTGCACGTCTCGAAGGACCTGTCCTGGAGCAGGAACACTGCAGCACTGGCCAAGAAGGCTCACCAGCGCCTCTACTTTCTCCGCAAGCTGAAAAGGGCTGGAGCTTCAACCCCCATCATGTGCACCTTCTACAGGGGTGCCATAGAAAGTGTCCTGACCAGCTGCATCACGGTGTGGTTTGGTGCATGTACTGCATCATGCCGCAAGAGCCTCCAGCGCATCGTGAGAGCAGCTGAGAAGATCGTCGGCACCTCCTTGCCCTCACTGCAGGACTTACACAGCAAACGCCTCACTCGGAAAGCCCTCTGCATGGCAGGTGATCCCACACACCCACTACACAGCCGCTTTAGACTGCTGCCATCAGGGAGGAGACTGAGGAGTCTCCAGGCTCGAACCAGCAGACTGAGAGACAGCTCTGTTCATCAGGCAGTCAGAATGCTAAACACTCTGCCTGCTCTGCCTCCCCTCCCATTTGAACTGCCTTAACACAAAAAACTTTCTCACACATTACCACTCAACACAAAGTTTTTAACACTGGACCCTGTGTCATCAAACGGGTTATTCACTAAACTCTCGGTCATGTGCTCATTCAGTTTGCACTACTTCTCATATTTGCACTAATGTTTGTATTACATTACTGCCTATAGTCATACTACTGTTTACATTCACTGTTTACATTTATTAATACGGTTTACATTTATTACTACTGCTTTACATTTATTACTACTGTTTACATTTACACTACTTTTATAACATTGCTGCTTTTTTGTTATTTTGCACTGGTGACTTTTATTTAAACAACTGTGTGTTGTAAAAGAGGTGATGGGCAAATATTTTGTTACTCACACTGTTCAATTTTGTGCGGCTCAACAGCGCCCCCAAGTATCGGAATCGGTATCGAAGTATGCGATTCTAGCACAGTATTTACTTGGTATCGGATCAATTCCAAAATTCTCAGTATCGCCCACCCCTAATCTACACTACTGCTGACATATACAGCATTCTCTGACTAGCCTTATCTAAGGATGCCCAATGTGCCTTATGTGCCTTACTGCATATGCCACTTTGCCTATATACCAACATCAACTACCTCATACATATACTGTGTACATTAACTCATATGCTGCTGTGCCACTCTTTGCAAATGTCAATGCTAGAACCTTCAGTTTATTTTATAGATATACTTTTTATACTACTATGAAAAAACTCAGGACAGTATTACACTTTTATTATTTCATTTTATGCTTATGTTCATTGGGTGTTTGGTGTTTTAGGGGTGTTTGGTGTTTCAGTGTTGGTGTAAATTTTCATACTTTTATACTACTATGAAAAAACTCAGGACAGTGTTACACTTTTACTATTTTATGCTTATGTTTATTAAATGTTTTAGTGTTTAGTGTTTAGATGGTTACTGTTGCACCGAGGGACTGAGAGAAACGCAATTTCAATCCTGTGTATGTCCTGTACATATTGCAGTTCTGACAATAAAGTTGACTTTGACTTTGACTTTGAACTTCACCTGATTATCTAAAGGACATTCTTGCACCATATTCATCTACCCGGTCTCTACGATCACAGAACAGTAATCTCCTTCACATTCCGAGAACCATATTAAGGACCATGGGAGACCGGGCATTCTGTGTGGCTGCCCCCGCCTATGGAACTCTCTCCCTGACTACCTGAGAGCTCCACAGTCACTGGTTGACTTCAAAAAAGGCTTAAAGACCTTTCTTTTTAAGCGAGCATACTCTGCCTCCACATGATTTTATCTTTGATCTTAGTTGATATTATCATTGTTTTTAATTGATTTTTGATTTTACTTGATTTTATCACTTGTTTTTATGTGATCTTTGATTTTAGTTGCACTTTGAGATTTTTGTTAATGAAAAGTGCGTTACAAATTAAATTCATTATTACATAGGCTGAACATTTTGTGCACGTACAATATTTTTGGCTGGCACTGGTGTACAACTTATGCCACCATATACCAGCATGCTGGTAACTTACTTAAAACTTATACAGGTAGTCCCCGACTTACGAGCGCTCTGACTTACGAGGTCCCGGACTTAAGAGCATGCATCTCATAAAAAAAATAAAAAAAAAAAATATTTTTTTTTTTTACTTTTTTTTATTTTTTTTTTTTATAAATGAATACATGTACAGTACTGGACAGTCACCAAGCACTTAGCCTATCCTAACACAGTTTTTAAAGATGAAGGAATAAGTTGAATTGTCTCCCTTTCACATAAAGGGAGCAAGCTCCCTATGGAGCCTGCAGGGAGGAGGGAGACAATTCAACTGACTCCTTCATCTTTAAAAACTGTGTTAGGATAGGCTAAGTGCTTGGTGACTGTACAGTACTGTACATTTATCTATTTATAAATAAAAAACAAAAAAAATAAAAATACTGTATATACTGTATATTTTTAATAAATAGATAAATGTACAGTACTGTACAGTCACCAAGCACTTAGCCTATCCTAACACAGTTTTTAAAGATGAAGGAATCAGTTGAATTGTCTCCCTCCTCCCTGCAGGCTCCATAGGGAGCTTGCTCCCTTTATGTGAAAGGGAGACAATTCAACTTATTCCTTCATCTTTAAAAACTGTGTTAGGATAGGCTAAGTGCTTGGTGACTGTCCAGTACTGTACATGTATTCATTTATAAAAAAAAAAAAAATAAAAAAAAAAATTTTTTTTTTTTTTTTTTTTTTTTTTACTATGTGATCCTACTTACGAATTTTTGACATACGAGCGCCCCCTAGGGACGGAACTCGCTCGTAAGTCGGGGACTACTAACTTATATGACTTACAGCAGTGGGTTTTCTTTGTTTTTAATTTACATTGGCATTTACTGATGTAATGGTAATTTGACTGTGTGTGACCTCTTTGAAGTGGCAACTGTTGCTGCCAATCAAAAACAGATCTCCAAACAGACAAATTATAAAAAAATAAAATAAAATGATTGAAATAGACAAAGACATTGTAATAGCCCAGTCAAACCCAGATGCCAGACTTATTGGGTATTTTAGAACATTACATTTATAACGGTCTAAAATCACAGTGTTTAAATTGACAAATTCACAAACACTTGAATTATATAATAATAATCTTTATTGGTGACAAAAATAAAGATCTTTTTTAGCAGGCCTTAAATTAGTATGGTAAGTGACATATACCAAGAGACAGGAAACCACAATGAGTTTAAGATTTGAAAGTTTGGATTTACGCTCTATTAGTAATCCTGCTGTGAGGAGGCATTAAAATGAAAAAGACATATCCATAAATTAATTCATAGTGTTAGAAGCTTTAAAATGAATACTACATTAAGATGTTTCCCTTGAACTACAGTTCACAAGTTATGAGAACAGATACATTTTCTACATTCATTTTTAATTTTTAAAAAGAAAAAAAAATCACATTTTTATCAAAACCCCAAAACATTTCCTTTATTGTAGATAAATGAGTAAAGATAGCTGGACTTGTATGATTTTTGTGGCAAAGAGTCCCATAAATCTGACAGTATTAAAGTCAGGTTGTCAGTGCTGCATTCACTGACAGCCAACAAACATTGGACACACAACTGATGAAGTATAATTTAAATTGTTACTTTCTACTCAACAGACATACATACATACATACATATAAATAT
>JBBPBX010049727.1:13323-25239 GCA_038048925.1 Garcialebias charrua
AATAATTAATTAATCATTTGGCTAATTATTTTAGAACAATACATCCCACTGTGGTGAGACATAAATAAAGGCAACAGTAATAATAAATCTTTACACAATAAAGAAAATAAAATTCATGGTGAGCCAGCACTCCTGAGTGGGTCTCATTTTGAGAGTAAATAAGTCTTTTCCCCTTTTTGTTTCATGTTATCTGTCAATCCCTAAAGCAAACAGAATGTTCTTTTGGAGGATTCCCTAGCTCTGGTGTCTCTTCATGTGGAGGGCCAGGTGGTCTGAGCGGGAGAAACAACGGCTGCACACGCCACACTGGAAAGGCTTCGCCCCGGTGTGTTTCCTGAAATGGCGCGTCAGCTCATCAGAACGAGCAAAGCACCAATCACAGCCTTCCCAGGAGCACCGGTAGGGCCTCTCACCTTCAGGAGACAAAAATAAATAAAATATTCTTAAGCAAAGCCAAAATAAACATTATTTTAGGAAACAAGTCTCCCCCTCAGGTGTATGATGTTCATGAAATGGTTTCTTCGTACTCTGAGGCGAACAAACTGACACCACGCCTCGTCTGTGAGCTATAAATCACTGCACGTCTACATGTCCCCCAACACCCCCCCACCCCCACCCCTTTACTCAGAGCTGCAGGGTTTATGTGATTTGACAGCAGCGAGATGTGGGCCAAACAGAACGTATCTGCAAGCCAACTTTACTTCAACTCTGCCTGGCAACATCCCCACTTTCATCCCCTAATAAGATGTACAACCCTAAAGGAGTTTACCTGTGTGAGTCCGTATGTGGGCTTTTAAATGAGATGACTTTGTATAGACTTTCTTACACCCTGAAAAAGAAAGAGAGAACTCGTTAAAGAATATTTCATATTTAATGAAGTTTGGTTTGGTGAAAACATTACAAACATTTAGTAATGCACCCATTGTAGATACAGTAGTCCCTCGGTACTTCACGATTCGACTTTGGCAGACTTGCTTTATCCTGGTTTAACGCACATTAGCACTAAACAATTGTACAGGTCACATGATTGTCAACTTTAATATTACTCACATGATTAGGACAGTACTGGATAAAGTACAGTAAAAAGTTAACCAAAAAATTAAATATTTCGGACAGGCGCTGCCAATTTGTAGTTTTCTCTCAATAAGGCTACACTGGATTCCTGCTCATAATGAATGACCGCATTTCCCTGAAGCCAACAGGGTCCTGCCCAGAAGCCCAGTTTCCTTCTGCTGAAATATGCGGGAATATGCGGGGTCGCATGCTGCCGTAGGTCTGGGGCTCCATCTGGAGCCCATCGGGACTTTTTTCATCTAGACTTGGATCCAATCGACCACCTCCAGTTCACGCCGGCCAACAAAAAGTCTGCCCCCCCCCACACACACGCACACACATGTGTTTCGCCACTCAGGGCTGCACTGAACAGACCCCCAGACTCAGCAGTGAACCTGAGAGATCCTAGCCGGCCTACGAAGACTTCCAAGCAGGATGCACCGCCGCTTCTTACAGTGACTCTGTTCTGGTCCAACTTGGTGGATCTTGTTCTGGTCTGGCTCTCCTGTTCTGCAGACCCTGATGAGTAAAATTTACTAGCTACATATTTTATTTTATAACATACAGGTAGTCCTCGGGTTACGACGGTCTCGAGTTACGACGTTTAGAGGCTACGACGCATCTCTCATTTACAGTACTATGAAAAGCCTTATTTCGAATTATGTAGTTTTACGTCATAAGCGTCGTAAGGCAGCGGCGCAGCGGTGGAAGAATATTGTACTGTACGCGGTGCAGTAGCGGAGGGATACTGTACTGTACTGTACGTCGCTCTGGACCGAGGAGGACGGCATCACCAGCATCCCAGTAGGCCATTACCTCTTTTTTAACTTATTAACTCTTAATAAACGTCCTGTACAGTATTTTATGTGTTTTTTGATAATTATGTAGGGTATTGTGTTAGGATAGGCTAAGTGCTTGGTAATACAGTACTGTACATGTATATGGTACAGTAGTACATATGTTCCGACTTACATCGAAAATCAGTTTACGACGACGCGTAGGAACGGATCAACGTCGTAAATCGAGGACTACATGTACATAGTGTATGTTGTTAAAATGATGTAGGTTTAAGAGTTTAGAACATTGCAAGGGTGTGGAAAGTGTTTCTAAAGCCTTAAAATATATACTAAAATAGATATAACGTCACTACTTGGGAAATTTTCACTTATTGCGAGGGTTGGGGTGGGGGTGGGGGGTGTTGGAACCCACCACTGATTAGGCTCTATAGAATGATTTATACAGATTAGCTTTGTAGAAATGTAGTTGAGTGTAAATGATGGCACAGATTGTGTTGTAAAGTGCTTTGAATATCCTGGTTGGAGAGAAAGATGCTTTACATGGAAAGACAATATTTGTAAAGCTTTATTACACTGCCTTCATATTCATTTTGCATCGTTATTCTGGCAACAATATCATGAGGTACCAACTGGAGGTGCCCCTGGCTACACTGGAGATGATATTTCTTGGTGCTGCCATTTGTGTTCCCAATAAACAAGAGTGGATTCTATAGAAATAAATGTGCAACTCAAAACTGATGACAGTGTAACGATTTATAATAACAGATTTCTAATGAACCTCTGTAGAATTTTATAGGCAGAAGTTATTTAAGATGACTAGACATTTTAGCCATAGCCCATGCTCAGACTAGCTGTTAACTTAAACTAGTCACAATTAAAGTCATATTTTTCTAAACTGAGGTTGTTCAAATTTTTATTTACAACTGGTGTGACAAAAATAAAATAGAAAAATATTTTTAAAAAATCCCATATTTTGCAAGTTGTGACCTAAAAAATGAACATTTTAGCTTTACTATCACCACAATAGCACTATAACAATGGATTGCTATCCGGGTGTCCAAAAACGTATTTAAAAAGTCTTTAGTTGATCCAAAATGCTGCTGCCAGAGTTTTAATGAGTTAATGTGAGAGATCATTATCTCCAGTTTCAGCTTCTCTACACTGGCTCCCAGTCAAATTCAGAATCAAATTAAAAATCTTACTTCTAACCTACAAAGCTCTCAACAACCTAGCTCCATTTTTTATTAAATATCTTATTGTTCCATAATTTCCTAAAAGAGCACTTCACTCTCAGGCTGCAGGTTTACTTGTGGTTCCTAGAGTTTCCAAAAGTAGAACAGGAGGAAGATCTTTCAGTTATCAGGCTCCTCTCTTGTGGAACCAACTTCCAGTTTCCTTCTCAGTCAGTTCACTGCGGTGCAACATATGACTATGGGAATTGCGCCCCCACACGGTTCACCTGACATTCACCTGTGAATGCACCAGTCAGCATTCACCTGTGACATTAATAAATCAGCAGCTAAGGCTAAAGATGCGGTCCTTAGCGGCTAACAAGCGGCTAACAAGACGGCTAATGCTTTAGCCATCTTATTCCACAGCTGAGATGGGAATGTGTCTTTAGTGATATGATAAACTGCTGATTTATTAATGTCACACTACCTCTCTCTTTTCCTATAAAAGCACAGCACGGCTAAATGAGTTCTGAACCGTGGTTTGTTTCAAGGAAGGAGCCAGGTCTGTCGGACCTGCAGCTTCATGGTACTGAGTGGAAGCTCACTACCGCAGTTCACACACGCTTACTAACGTGAAGGCAGCACAGCTGAATGGACTTATATAGCTTCTATCTTGTCAAGACACTCAAAGCTCTTTATGACACAATCTGTGCCCTCATTTACCCATTCATGCCCTCTACTAGATCTCTACAAAGAATAACCAGTGCTTTCTCATTCATTCCATCAACCTTTATTTAGACAGGTCAAGCCCATGAGCCTCGGAGACATATTTACAATAGAGACCTGATAATCACATTCATACACCGATGGGACACACATCGGAGGCAATGAGGGCTTCAGTGTCTTACTCAGTACTCAGCATGTGACCGCTGGTGGAATTGAACCCCCAACTCTCCCACTGGAAGACAACTGCTCTAGCCTCTCAGCCACAGCTGCCCTCAGCTGGTGAGGATTATTATTTAATATATGTAAATAGACGCCTAAAAAATAAACTATTTCATATGTGTAAATAGTTTATTTCTTAGGGATTTGTTCTGTACAGTTACAGCTGTTCATAAATGTGCCTGTGACAACTGGGGCAAAACTTTGACTCAAATATATTTTTGTTATTACTTTATGGAAAGAAAAAATATTGTGATATATATCGCAATTTATCTTAAAAATATTGAGATATAAATGTTGGCCCATATCGCCTGATACATTGTCTACTTTTAAGACTAGGCTGAAGTCTTTCCTTCTTGATAAATCCTATAGTTAGGGTTGGGTTTCCTCTGTGTGCTCAGTTCCTGGGCTGCCATGTGATTTTTATGCTTTATAGACTGCTGGAGGACCAGCTGACCACATTTCCTCACTCTGTTGCAGTCTTTGCTTACTCTACCTGTTTGTATTTGTAATTATTTATATCCATAACATTTTTTTAACAGGGGTTACATCTGGATCTGTAATTCGGTTTCCGTTTGTCTCTCCTTCCTGTCCTCTCAGACCCAGCCGGTCGAAACAGATGACCGATCATCCTGAGCCTGGTTCGGTTGGAGGTTTCTTCCTGTTAAAAATTAGTTTTTCATTTCCACTGTTGCAATTGTGCTTGCTCAGGATGGGAGACTGTGACAAAGTGAAAATTCAACTCAATCTGCTGGTTTCACAAGATAGAGAACTTTACTAATGTTTTTGTACTTCTGTTGTGACTTGGCTCTTTATAAATTAACTGAATCGAACTGAAACTTCTCACCTGGGACACTGCAGTGGTGAATCCTCCTTTTTTCTAGGTCAGGATTATTCCTCCGATTGTACTTGGCTGGAGCTGAATGTGTCAACACCGGGGACAGTGGATCAATGCCTCGTGTTGTCTGAACAGATCCCAAGTTTGAATGCGGGACCATTATCGCCTCTGGAGTTTGAATTAATCTAGCGGCGTAATTTTGATCTTGAATCTGAGGCAAGCTGGAAGCCTGTCCAGGATGAATGGATCTAGGAGTGTGAATCGTTAATTTAGAGGCAATGCTGGCTCCATAGGAGGGAGGTGGGGGGAGGTTGTGAAGGAGCTCCTTGCTCCTGTCTGGACTTGGAGGCTCGGAGTTTGGTGGAGAGGGCGGCCAATAAGATGGTCCAAACTCATGGCTCAGGTGTTGATTAAATGGAAAACAGTCAGTCTGCGAGCTGTTTGCAGGTTTAGCAGAATTTCGATCTGGACCTGCACGAACGTTTTCGTTTGAAAGACTTAATGGGATCATGGGGTTGTGGTTCACCTCCAGTCCACGAGCAAACGTCTCCAAGTCAGTGTTCAGAAGCTGAAACATGGAAACTTCCTGAAGGTCAGGAGCTTCCGTTTTGATGGAAAAGCCACCACTAGGATTGTCTTCTGCTTTGAAAACACCCGAGTATTCTGAGAGAGCTGCTGGTCCTTCGTTTCCTTGGCAGGTGGGGGGCATCAGGGTGTGCAATGGCTCTGTTTTGATCTGTGTCACACTCCTGCAGAGGTCGGGGTGTAAGTGCATGCCATCAGGAAGAAACAAGCTCATGCCGACACTGTAAGGGGAGGCAAGGTCTTCAGTGAAAGGCGGCTCCAGGCTGCCATCCCTGCACAGCAGTCTGGAATTTACAGCATCCTGTGGGTGCGGACACAAGAGGCCATCCATCTCTGATGCACCCTGGGAGAGAGGAGCAAAGGAGAAATTATCAGGTCGGACGTAATCACTCAAGAGGGAGGCAATTGATTTATGAGGACTCACATTAGACTTGAAAACACGTGATTTAGAAAACTGCTCTCAATGCTTTAGCAAGTTCTCTGACTTGGAGCCAACCCTCTGTAATTTCTAGAGTTTTACATATCAGAATATGATGAAACATGATCTGGTCTTTACCAGGTTCAACAATATTTAAATCTAACCTCGTGTGAACAAAAAACAGATTCCACCATCTTACTTATTTAATTAAAAAAATGTGCCAATATGGAAAAGCTGTGAGTGAAAAACTATGTCCACTCTTCTGTAGGACTGAGGAGCAGAAGTTGCAGTCAGGTGGTGCACGTACTTAACTGACCACCTGATCACCTCAATACAATCAGTAGTTTGGGCAGTTTGTTGGTTTGGAGCCAACGGGTTTGTGTTAACACAATGCCAAGACGAAAAGAGATCAGCAATGACCTTAGAGAAGCAACTGTTGTTCAACCTGCAGAGGAAAAGGTCATTTTCAAACAATCTGGAGTCCATCGGTGAGATGATGGCTCACAAGAGGAAAACAATTGAAGCCAATCTTCTCAGATGTGGACATTCCAGGAAAGTCGCCCCAAAAACAGGCCATGCAATGCTCAGAAATATTGCAAAAAGCCATAAAAAAATAAAAATAAAAATCTTATCTCAGACTTTTCAGACCTCAGTTAGGCTAAATGTTAAAGTTCATAGACAAGTATGGCTTGTACAGCAACAAAGAAAGCGGAAAAACTATTTTCTGGCAGCACAACATCTGGATGAACCACACAATTTCTGTAACTTTTTTTTTAACAGATGAGATCAAACAAGAGATGTTTACCCATAATGTGCTGGTGAAGATTCTCAGTCGTCCAGGACATGATAAAATCAAAAAAGGCGTTCAATACAGAACAACTGGACTTTATTTGTAGGAAACAAGACGTTTCGCTTCTCATCCGAGGAGCTTTATCAATTATGATAAAGCTCCTCGGATGAGAAGCGTAACGTCTTGTTTGCTACAAATAAAGGCACAATCTTTGGAGAAAACTGAACACATAGGAGCATGAACACCAAGAGTCAAGCATGGTGGTGAAAGTATGATGATTGTTTTAAGCCACAAGACACGGACGCCTTTTACAATCAATTTTCTCTGCAGGCCAAAACTTTCTATGGTCAAATGTGAGTGGGTGTGTGTGACAGCTGAAGATGAGACCGTCCTGGTTCATGAAGCAGGAACAGATCACAAACACATCATTTACAACAGAAAAGAAAAAGAATCAAGGTGTTGCAATGGTTCAGTCCAAGTCCAGTCCTCAGTGAAACTTTGTGTTGGGACCTTCACAGAATTATGCAGAAATAAAGTCTGCAAATGTTTTGAAGCAAACAAACTGATGCAACGTTGGAATAAAACAGTGGGGAAAAAATTCCCCTCACTCCTTGGTTTTATAAACTGTTGAATCACGGATCAAGTTCTAGTTCAGGTTAAATAATATTAGAAAACAAATTATTTTTTATATCCTGACACATGAATCTTTTTCTCGTGACTGTGCAAAATAACTCAAACTTTGCACACTGTACAAAGCACAATAATAATAATAATAATAATAATAATACAGGAAACCCTCGACCTACGTCACCCGCGACCTACGGCAACTCAGACTTACGATTTTATCATATTTAATAAAAATATGATAAAAAAATAAAAATAAAATAAATATTGTTTTTTTTATTTTATTTATTTTTTTAATGTTATTAATTTCATGTGTATAGCACTTTGTTGCAGCTGTGGTTGTTTTAAATGGCTTTATAAATAAAGTATAATTATTAATATTTCATTTTTAATTACAATTTGATCGTATTTACGCAACTTCCGGTCGTTTCCGGTCGCCATTTTACTACTGTACTGCGGTCAATGGAGCTCTAGACGCTCCTGTCAGCTGGCTTTAGAGGACCGTGTGTCCGTTCAGGGTTGCCTCATACGGATAAATTTGCTGGAAACACTCGGTCAACTCTGTGGACGTCTCAGGTCCGGAGGAGCAGCCGCCGATCGCTCCAACAACACCGCCCGACATGCTAACGACAGCAGCTAACAGAGCAGCTAACACAGGCGAAGACACCGAGCCGACATGCCGCGGAGGGGCCATCTGCGGCCGGGAGCTCGCCGCAAATGTCCGCCTGGCAGTCGGGGGACACCGAGCTAACGCGGAGATACAAAGCCGACAGCCTTTTTGAATGAACTGACATGCTAACCAGTGCTGCTAATGGCGGGGCCTAACCGTAGCTAACGCCGAGCAGTTGTTTTGGATGGAGAAACATCGCGGAGAAACGTCTTTCAGTAAGTTTTTTTTTTTCTGGCTCCAAATATATGAAGTTAAGAAGCTAACAGTCATTCTTTTAAACAGTTTTGACCACGTGTGTGCGTGTGGAGCGTAAGGAAGCTGGGGGAGCTCGCACCCGAGCTGATGCTAAAAGACGAAGGCAGGCTNTTTAAAATCACACATGAGAAAATAATTGTTACAACAAATACTATAATGCTGTGCCCTCCATACAATTGGCATCATACCTGATATTCTCGTCACTGTTTTCAATCCTTCTGAGGATCCGGGTCTCTTCTCTGGTGGTTTATTATAGTCCAGCAACAAAGTAGGATGCAGGTTTTCTTCTGTCAACCGTTTGTCAACAAAGTGAAATGAGCACACATACAGCGATTTGGGTGGTCTCTTCAAGTTCACATTTTTCTTCAAGTTCACATTTTTCAGCCACATTTCTTAATTCCTCATCTGTAGGTTGGTGATGAAAACTATACCTCTTTTCACAGGAACACTTCTTTTGTTTTTGGGTCCGTGTTCAAAACACTGTTGTTGTAGCCACTGATTTAGTTTGATCTGGTTGTTCGTGCAGCTGCGAACACAACATGTACCTGAACTTCTCTGCACAACTATTTTAGTAAACTTTATGGTTGCTAAATAAATGTACAGATGTTCAGCATGTTCACCAAAACAGAGGTCCTCAACCCCTGGGATTGAGATTAGCACCAGGCTCCCAATGTATTTGTTAAAGGGGACCAAATGTAGGATATATAATTTTTTGTGGTTTATCTGTGGGCTATCCAGACCATTTTCAGTCAATTTTATACACAAAATAATGCTTAGATAATAAAATATCCCCTTTCTAATTCTGCCAAATTTCACTTCCGTTCTAAACGACCGGTTTATGAATAATGAGGTCTGAAAGCCACGCCCTACAAAGACCTATTTACATTAACTACGCCCTCTGCAACAGCCAGTATCTCTAATATGTTGTTATTTTAAAATTAGCTCTTTTTTATTACTCATTTGACTTACTGTTAGTGCTAGTAGCTTAAGATAACTTACCAAAAGCCCTCTGCGCGCGCCGCCATTTGCAGCTCCTTTTTTTAGCATTAGCCCACCTCGAGGCTAATGATAGCTTTTCCTCCTCCGAGCGGGCGGTGTTAGCTCCGCTCGTTGCATGCGGCGCTTTTGGGAGCGATCACTGCTTCAGTCCACACACAAAGTTCACAGAATGTCTCCAGTTAATTTATCCGCATGAGGCAACCTTTGACCGGACCCCCGGACCTCAAAAGTCAGTAGCTCCCAACAACTCCCGCACGCAGATGGTGTCTTCGCCGGCGGTCTGCAAAACAAAAGGCTTAAAAAAAAAAAAGGATGCCGGGACGCGAACCCGTGTCCTTCGGATGACGAGTCCGGTTCACTACCTCTGGGCCAACCGGGCAGTTATGCAAAAAGCAGTCTTTCATCGTATAAGAAATAATCACAACCACCTACATTTAGAACGCTGAAGTTTTGATTAGATTTTGATGAAGTGAAAGGTATTCTTAAAATAAATAAGTTGCTAATCTGAAAATATATCGATCAGTGGTGCTTGATGGTACAGACTGTCGCCCCGCGAGAGAGAGTGTGTGTGTGCACAGTTTTCTGCCGGCTGCGCGTTGGGAGCGATATTACACTAAAAATTGAACTAAAACGTAAAAATAACAATTATAAAGTATTATTATGTCGATGTATATATCTAGTCTCACCCCGATTTCTCCGAAACAAAAGGCTTTAAAAAAAGGGGGGAAAAAAGATGCCGTTGACAGGATGCGATCTCCGCTCTCCTGCGTGGCGCTCAAGTGTCGTAACCGCTCAACCAAACTGACAGTTGTGCAAAAGTAGTCCTTCATCATATAAGAAACAAGTCCAAACCGCGAGAGTGTGTGTGCACAGTTTCAACGAGACAGAGTTCATTCAAACAAGGTAATAAAACATTCTGGTTTTACTCGAGATGTGCTGCATGGCTGGAGCAGGGCAAACCCCTAGCCCCCCGGGGGCTAAATAAATGAATAAATGACCGCCAGGTCAGCTCCTAAACCGCTAGGCAACCGTGACATCTTTTATACTCAAGTGGGTGGAGCATCACCAGGGGTTGCTAGGTGAGGGGCTGGACTCAGGTTTGAGGTGATTGGCTACGGTTTGTGACGTCACAAACCGCAGGAAGTGTGAAACGAAGCGTTTTTAATCACAGACAAATAAATCTACTTAGAGTAAATAAACCACTGGGTGCATTTTTTTGGCACAAGGACTGTTTTTTTATGAAGTAAATACCCAAAGTTGAGTAAAAAAACATTAAAAAGTGAATTTTGCATGTGTGGTCCCCTTTAAAACAAAGTTTCCCCTAAATGTGTGTCGTTGCACATTTCCTCACCAGTAGGCTACTGTGCTGTGGGCGAGTGCAGACGAAGTGAAAAGAAATGTATTTGAGAAGTTCCACACATTAGCTGGGATTTTAGATGATAATGGACTTCCTTGTTCAATTTGATCACCTGCTGAACTGAAGAAATCTTCAACCAGGAAACAAACAACAGCTTCTGTTTGTGGGGTGTCCTTCACAAAGAAGGCTGTTGCTTTCTTTTTACGCAAGAGTTGTCATGTTCTGTGTTTTATTTCCATGTTACTGCATGTAAGCTTCAGAAGTTTCATTTTATTTAAACAATCAGCCAGTTGGACTTGTATCAAATAAACACAACTTCTCAGTCAAATCTCAGTCACTGCGTGATAGAAACGCTCGTGTCTTGGCGCTGCACAGGTTTTGCTGTGTGTATTTTTTATTTGAAGAAAGGCTCAGCTGGTTTCCTTCATCTATAAAACATTTTCTTATGTATTGTGGGTTTGGGGAGGTATAAACAGACAAAAAAAAAGAGTACTTCAGGACTAGCCTGGTTAAAACCAGACCCTTGTCCTTCACTTCGCTTCGTACTAGGGTGAGCAGTGAAGGGAAATGAGAATTGAGCGGAGCTGTGCAGGAAGGCGAGGGCCAAGCTACTTCAGGACATATACCAGAAAATGTATGGATGAAAAGTGCTTTAACCATGTTTGGATAAGTGGTAGATAAAGAATTACT
Source organism: Garcialebias charrua (assembly GCA_038048925.1). NCBI lineage: Eukaryota > Metazoa > Chordata > Actinopteri > Cyprinodontiformes > Rivulidae > Garcialebias > Garcialebias charrua. The sequence continues at coordinate 24,514 of JBBPBX010049727.1, forward strand.
AAAACCACAGCAGCACAACTATCTATCTGTTTCTTGCTGCCTTTGATCTGTGAAAGAGGAAAATCTGGCGGCTTTGAAATAAATCAAAAGTCCTGGTCTTCATAATTTAAGTGCTGAATTCCTCATGCTGATTGGATCTTGTGATCTCTAGCCTCAAATCCCTCACACATAATCATAAAGCACGTTGCATAATGACAAATGAGTCTAACATGCCAAAGAATCTGAGGGAGCAGATTAGATCAGACAACATCACATCAGATCACATCTGAGGCCAGCAGAGAGGATGATGATGGTGATGATGATTACGACAGACACTTCTTAGTGCTTAGCTGTTTACAACAAATTTGGTTTATGGAAATCCTCTACTGGTGTGAACAGTCATGCTCATATCTCAGCTTTTTTGCTGAAAAAAAAAAAAGACATGAGTCATCAAAGGAACAAAAAAAACACGTGATGCATGAAAAGGTATTAACTGATACGGGAATCATACAGATATTAGAGCGAAAGAACTGACTGAAGGTAATTCCCGAACCTAAATGTGGAACTACACAAACGTGTGAACATTGGTATAAAGAGGGCGAACGAGCTACAACAAGCAGGATCTGAGGAGAAAGAGCAGCTCACACGTTCAGCTCTGCCTGTGAATGAAGCACTGCAGCGTTGGAGTGTTTCTTCCGCTGCCCGTGTCTGACTGGTGAAGCTGCAGGATACAAAGTACATACAGTC
>JBBPBX010049728.1:5375-25237 GCA_038048925.1 Garcialebias charrua
TGTGTGTGTGTGTGTGTGTGTGTGTAGCCGGACGGGTAAGGATAAAAATAGGGAACTTTAGTTTAAAAAATAAATAATCTATTTTTAATAAAAGAAAGTGAATTTGGTTAAAAACTTTACTAAAAGTTACCCTTAAGGCACATAGACCCGTTGCAGAGGAGGCTTGAGACAGATTCACACACTGGCACCAATTAAATTGCACAATTGTTTAATTACATAAAATACTAAATAGTTACAGTTTTGAAAGGCAGTTCTCACTCAGTTAAAAAAAGCAATTCATATCAGTATAAAACAGGGAAGAAAATCATACACACACACACACACACACACACATTTCCCACACCAAAACAGGATTTCTGTCACCGCCTGGAGGGATCCTTTTATGATCACACGACAGTCCAAAGTCCACCCTGGTCTGATCTGTCTCTCCGGAAGAGACGCCACTCCAGCCGACACCCGCTCAGTTAGTTGAGCTGGACATCGGTCCAGTTCAGCCCGCAGGACGCGTGACGCAGCCCGCTCCACGCCGTCCAGACAGCGAACACCAACACAGGATCAGTCGGCAGTCAACGACCCAGATGGAGGGCAGAACCAGTCGGGACCATCCGGACAGCAGCAAACACACAGCAAGGACAAACAGCAGGGGACTAAAACAATAAATATTTGACATTAAAATCTACAAAAGTATAAAACAGAGAGATAAACTGGCGCTTACTCACCACCAAGTTCCACCTCTAGCAAGAGAGGGAAACATGAAGCTTGTCAGTGGTCGCGAGAACAATAGATCATCGCGACCTAAAGCGCCCAATTACGCTAGCGCGCGACACAGCCAGCTAACGCCGCCGGAAGGCGGATGACGTGTAATCACGCCTGGAGGCTGGGTCCGTTTTATACAGGAAGCCAGCCCCAGACCCACCAATCGCATCGCAGCACCTGTGTGGTGCATTTAATGTCCGCAGGACATCCTACCACATAAACAGCTTTTCAGTGATGATTTTAGTTGGATTTGCGACTTGTCCAGGGTGTACCCCGCCCAGTGTTGCCAGGTGAGAAATGTAGGATTATCGTACTAGAGCCTTAAAATTATCGTATTTTGAGGGAAATTATCGTACACCCGTCATAAACAAAACGACAAGTATGCTCTATAGCCACTCTGTTGTTGAATAGCGTCTAACGGGCACTCAGAGCTTTGTGGCATCAGTACTGGTGGGAGCCATAGACAATAATACGTATCAATGTCTGGTGGCAACTAATGAGCCCCTCCCCCCGCCTCCCCCCTCTTCTTGTTTTGTTTCATGGCGGTTAACCACCACCGAGCTGAAGTGTGGACAGGAGATTTTAAAAAAAAAAAAATTCTGTAAAATTAATTTAATAACTCAACAAAATTCTGTCTATTAAAGACCGTGTAAAGTGAAATTAAATGTGTGTTTTTAGTTTGTCACATGGCATAAATATGTGTTATTAATCACCCATATAAATCTGACTGATTAAAAACATTGTTTACCTTATAAAATTAAGTCTCAAAAATCATGAAAAAACATGATTTTGCCTTGCCCTGGAACGCTGGGGGCGTGTCAGTGCGTGGGCGTGGTTTCAGCGCAGCTGCGCTCGTGTCCTGCTCCCTGAGCTGACTGTGTGGAGAGGCAGACAGCAGAGATCCAGTAAACCTGCTCTGTTTTTATCTGAGTTCTGTCTGTAACAGCAGCTACTTTTTCCAAGAGTTACGCTGTTTTTGTAAATAGTTTTCTTGTGTGTTTTTAATCTGGAATGAATAAAAATAAAAAAAAAGAGTTGTACCATGCGGGAATTGAACCCGTGGGGTTTGGGACGGAAGGCAAGCGCTTTATCCATTGACCTATCCAGGCATTACAGATACTCGGTATAAAACCACGCGGTATAAAAACATGTTATGATTTGTACGGGTGCCCTGACCATTGCGACATCCAGGGAAGATGCACGAACGAGGCATAATTGATTAGCTAGCTAACAATGAACAAAATATCTATGCTATTGCTATCTGATGCTATCTGCGATTCGCGAGTGAACGGCTCCACCGAGGTGAATTTATACGGCTGGAGCTGCAGGGGGTGGGGCTATACTTAAGAAGACCGCGTGACGAAACGCGGTCACATTTAAAACACGCCTAAAAAATCCTGAAACAGAAATATGTTTATACACAGTTTGCTCTATAACTCCAAAATTAATTGAGCTACAATTTTGAGACTTTTTACTCATTTACAAGATTACAATTATGACATTTATAATGTTTATTGAAGAAAATGTTGAAATTCACTTTACACGGTCTTTAAGTGTTAATCTTGTCAAAAGTACTTCCATGCACATTCTTGCAGCAATTTAGCAGCCAGTACATTTTGGGCAAAACACCAGTGGTGACGCGAGGTGCGACTTATAGGCCGGAGCGACTTATAGGGCGGAAAATACGGTAGGCTGAAAATAGCAGAAATTACCCCAAAAAAATTGTGTTTATCTGAAAACAGCTGAAATTAGCTTACGGTAATAAGGTAGCTGAAAATGTAAAACGTAGAACAAGCTTAAATTAGCAGAAGAAAGCAGAAAGAACATGTTTGCCCAATTAGGCTGAAAGAAGCTGAAATGAAAACAAAGAAGTGGAAATTATCTGGAGAAAAAAAGTTGAAATAAGAAAAAACAGCTGAAGAGTAGCTAAAAACAGAAGGAACCTTAAAGTATCAGAAATAGAGTGAGCACTTTTTGCTGTATTAGGCTGAACATTTTTTAAATGAGTGCAAAAAAAAAAAATATGGAATTCAGTGTTTCCCCTACCATTGTACAGGCGGGGTGCCCCACCCCGCCAACCGAACTGAGCACCCCGCCTACCAAACTGAACTTGCCCCCCACCCGGCATTGACATAGCACTAAGCTAGCACACGAAATACAGGCTCTCTAGCTAAAATCTTCCCTCATGCTGAACACCCCCCCTGCCCAAAAACTGTTGGTACAAGCTTCGCTCAGACATGTCTCTGTCCCTCCCCATCAATAAAAATTATGGATGAGATGAGCACCCCGCCATGGCAAGTTAACTAGGGGGAAACACTGGAATTAGCCAAAAAAAAAAAGCTCAAATTAGCATACATACAGCTAAATTTATAGCAGAAAAGCTGAAATTGTGTAAATGAGCTGAAAGGAGCATAACAAGCTGAAATTAGCAAAAATAAGTTAGAAGAAGCCCAAAAATTTTGTAGTTAGCAGTAAGAATAGAAAAGGATCACAAAACTGAATAAACAGCTGGAATTAGCTAAAGGTAGCTGAAAAAAGTTTAAATTTGCACAAGAAAGCTGAAAGAAGCTGAACCAGAACAAAATATGAAAGGAGCAATTGTAAACAGATCTTGAAGGCAGTAAAATTAGCTCAATTAATAATTTCTATGAGACAAAAAAAAGGGCGGAAAAGGCTAAATATTTCAAAAAACTAAAGTAGCACCAATAACAAAAGTCGTAGCAGGATTGTCCTGAATGAGCTTAACTTTTTTGATATACGATTTGTTGAAATATCACAAATTGTGGAACGAGAAAGATGCTGAAAAACGTATGGAAGAAAAGTGGATCTCAATTGTGAATTCTTCATAAACATTCACACAATGAGCTCTATAAAACAGCAGAAAAAGACAATGGAAAGATAAAAGGGAAGGTTGTTTTTTGTATTCTGGAGGCTAAAAGCTAAAAAAAAGTATGCCAGACTTATTAAATAAACCAGTCTGTAGACAAACTTGTTCAGGTTGAAGGGGGGGAAAAAAGCAACGTTTGCAAACCTGATGAATGGATTAATCGTCAATAAGAATGAAAAGGAGCTTACACTTCAAAAACCCTAAAACCTGTTCCAAAGGGTTTGTAATGCATTAGCCAGAGATTACAATGTGTTCAAGTTGTGGCTTTATGAAAACAAAACGTTGCAGCTGCCAGGACGGACCAAACGCCCTCTTGGCATTAATCGCTAAAACAGGATTCCTGTTCCGGTTCTTTTAGCCCACCTCTCATTAGGGAGCAGAACATAGATCAGCATTTGTTCAGAATCATAGATAAGCTTCCTTTGGTAACACGATTTAACCTGAAAACGTTTAGCTACAAAGTAATCGCACAACAGAATGCGTTTCAAATTTGTTCCACCACATCACAACATCAGCCGAAGGCGCTTTATTGGATTGCGTCTCTCGTCTGAGCATGTGGTCACTGTTCCTCTGAGAGCTGAGCAGAAACGCTTGCAACACTATCAGAGCTCTGTCTCGAGTCAGAAACACTTTGAAGAGCTCTTATTTTATTTACCTCTTTTTGACCTGGGTGATGCTGGTGAGCCGGGTGTTTGAGGGGTGATGTTGGGTTTGGTGGGGGTATTCAGGCTTCGGTCCATTTCTTTTCTAGCTGGAGACTCCATCCTCTGGGTGTTGTCCACCTTCAAAGGGATGTTTTCCCCCTCTGGCTCGGGCCTTGTAGGGTTTGTTTTCACAGCCAAGCAGGGAGCTGGTCCAAGAGAAAGACAGAATAAAAAATAAAAAACAAGTATAATAGAAAAAGCAGGTGAGTGAACGCGGAGGACAAAGACAACACAAGAAACACCTTGACTTGTTTCTCTTCATTCCATTTGCTGCCGAGTCCATGAGGCAGAACCCTGAGGGTGACGTCAGCCACATAAAGTTTGGGTGGAGTTGACGACTAAGAACTCTTTACTTTCAAAAACTCAATTCATATACTTAATTTAAACTCTTCAGTCAAATAAAAACGCCAGAATAAACAGAATCAGAGCGATCCCCAACACAAAACTTATTCCAGGAGGCAAACAACTCAACAGTAGTAGTTTTTGCTCATCAGTCACGTGTAATCTGTAAACGTCGGAAAAGATGAGCGTGGCCTCTTGTTTGGAACCACAGCTTCATCGTAGGGCACATTTGGCAGTTTGCTCAACTTTGTCTTAGCTCTCACTTCCAAATGAAGACCATCACGGAAGGGACGCTGTGCATTGTCCACCCAGTTTTGGATTCCCACACACCCCTGTGGAACCATGTTGTGGCCCATTTACTTCTGCACAGTCTGAGGGTAAACACTGTGGCAACGTGCTCTAAATTATTCAGGCCTCGGCTTAAACGACTCAGACAGCAGGGGGCTGTCACACCAGGACAGTGAGTGCACCAAAGATTTACTCTGCAGACGCTGCTCTGTTCAACTGTTTGTATAGGAAAGACTAATTCTGCACAGCGTAAAAGAAAATGGATGGTTGTCTCTTGGTTATAACTCTACGTCTGGACAGTGGGGTTTTTTATGTGACGGTTGTGTTCGCTTCTTTGAGTGTAAAACTGATTTTTAGTAGCATAAACTTGGGGAAAGTTCTGTGTGAATAGCCTTTGAGCACAAAAAAGTCATGGTTCACTAATGTAACAGGTGCTAAGTATCAATCCATAAGGTAAGGCAAAGATTCTGGCACATATGGATTGTTGCATCATCAGTCTGGGAAGCAGAGGCCGCTGCAGCTGCTCAGTGACCGAACCAGACAAACTGATGATGAGACGGAGTCTATAAAAGATTCCAGGTGGGAGGCAAGATGATGAGTTTTCATTGTCAAAGTTTGCTACTATTAAATGGGCATTTCCAGGCAGAGAGGGGCCATTGTTGTGGTCTCTGCATGGCAACGGGACAGCAGCCAAAACACCGCAATGACAGCGAGAAGACCGAGGAAACAGAAGTGGGGTGAGATGAACTACCGGTAAGCTGGGGACGAATACCAGGATCAGTTCAGTGCAATTCTGTGAGATAAAGCAACTCCTGTGTGAAAAAACAGGCAATGACAAAAAAATTAATAAAACATCCCAAGCTAACTGCTCGTCTTTTCTGCAGTCGTTTTAATCAGGGAGCTCTTATATGTGCTAAAAGCCACATTCCTGAAACATTTGAAGTGTTGCAACCCAGAGCTGTAGGCATCACAGGTGATGAAGTGTGCAACCAGCTTCCGGAAATTTGCCATCTTACGCCACTTCGTTACAGATCCCTGAGGGCAAGTACGACAGATAGGACACAAAGTGCAGCTGTGGCACGCGTGCGTTACGTTGCTTTGTACTCTGTGAGCACTGTCCCATACGCCTGGGAACTGGAGCCACAAAGAAGTTAAAGGTGAGCCAGTTACTATGATCTATAATGGAAATGATGAAGAGAGCAAGGAGATAAACTGTCTGTGGCATGTAGGTGGCACTGACAATGAATATCAATGAAATCTGAAGCTCTCTGGGGGTAAATGGGATGGAAGCTGAGGGAGGGCTGCTGCTCAGCTCAGGGCTGAAACAAGGCTTGATTGATGCAGTGTTCTGTCTGGGCAGCCAGATAACTGGGAGGAGAGAGTATAACAGCAGGATCGTTTAGTAGCAGTCAATGTTACACAGTACCAAAAAAAAAAAAAAAAAGCTTCAACTAAACTGTAGTAAATAGCAGCAACAGATAAAAATATTTGGTGAATTGTTTAATTTATTAGTTAGGTAAACAACCGTCCAAACCTAACTTTTCTAAAATATTAAATAAAATATACAGAACTTTTTTTTTTCCTGACAATGAAGTAACTTGAAAGTTTAAATAAAAACAATTTGAGAAGATAAATCAACAGCATTATTTAGGGATGCACAATATTATCGGCGCGTATCGGTCGATATTAGCGATAAAGTTAAATATCGGACATCGGCCATTCCATCAAAATAACGCGCCGGTATAAAAGGCACGCTTTTTAAAATATAGATTATACAGTGTATTTATGTAGTGTTACATCATTTTCAGTACCCTTTTTGGCATCTGCATTTGGTAGCAGGTCAAACTGACAAAGACCGTGTAGAATAATGTAGTATTTTAATTCCACAGCAGAGAAAGCTATGTAGTCTCTGTAAGTAGGTCTAGGTAAAAAAAATATATTGGTACTGGTATCAGCCAAATAAGTTTTAACATATTGGCATATGTATATCGTGGATATCGGCCAAAAATCCAATATTGTGCATCCCTAGCGTTATTGTAATTTACAACTTTATTGCATTTCTTTAAATATAATATTAAACAAGTAACTGTCCTTGTTTTCATTGTAGTCCGTTTACAAAACATTTTAAAGAAATTATCCCAACAGTTACTATAAAATGTTTTATAGTAGTCTTAAAGTAAATGGTACCATAGTACAGTAAATACTTTATGCCACTCTGAAATCGTTATTAAAATCAAACGACCATGTCTACACGCTTTTTATATTTATTAATTTATTAAGCAATTATAGTTCTGCACATATAATCATCAGTTCTTTCATTATTCTGCTGCTGTTCCAAAAATATAAATCCTCCTGCAGTATTTATACTTCAGTTAGTGACCTTTGTTCAGCTCTAGCAAACATGATGATGACTAACTACATGTGGTGACCCTTTGTAGCAAATAAAGAGTGGAACACACATACAATCAACAAGAACACTTAATACTGTATATGCAGATATACTGAATGAAGAAACAAATTCTCCGACTCTGTCAATAACCCAGCTCCATAATATCTGGAAGGTCAAAGTTCTGGCTGTTCTGACACAAAATTTACCAATTTAACTCTACTCAACAACTAAAAAGACTTAAAGAAAGGATGTTTAAATCACTTCAACTTCTTGACAGTCTTTCTCTCAAGCCTCCCAGAGTAACTGCACCCATCGAGGACTACAGGCAAAAGGCATTAGTCTATTTTCCTGTGACAAGTTATAATAGTATTTATATCCATATTGATGCACACCCACCTCCTCTAAGATACAGGAGTCAACAGACGGAACATGGAAAAACACTTTACTGAAGCTCTATTAAAAAAATACAAGAAAAAATATGCAGGACAAACATTTGGTCAGCATCTCAGTTTAGTTCAGTAAAATCTTACACATTTGAAGGTTTAATGGCATGCCACTAACCTGACCACAGAGCTTCTGAAAAACTACATATTGCATCAGTCTCTTACTGTGAGAATTAAAGTCTTACGTGAAGAATTGTGCTGGTCAGGGTTACTAAAAAACACCCATGCATGATGTGATGTCAGCAAGAACCCGGATTTTGAGCGAACAGAACTGTAAGTATCAGCGCTGTAGTCGTAGTTTGCACTGATAAAATAAAAAGATAAAAACCAGCAGAAAAAGGGATCTAAAAATCTTTGTATACGGGACTAGCAACAGTGATGGCTGATACGCCAACACGCCTTGGGTATTTGGTTCTTGCCATTTCCAAAGCTGATTAATCAGGGAGAGAACTTGCCTTGGTCGCTGTATTTTGTATTTGTTCTTTGTATTTTGAGTGGGAATCACTGTATCACTGTATTTTGATTGCACCACTCTAATTGCGCTGTTTCTTAGTAGTTTTTGTTCACTGAATATTGTATTGATTGTATTGATGTTTTATGGTTTATGTTTTTTGTGTTTTATGTTTTTATATTTTATGCACCGTTATGCCGAAGCAAATTCCTAGTCTGTGAATCCTGTTCATTGACAATGGCGATAATAAACTGAATCTGAATCTGAATCTGAAATGTAATCGCTGAATTTGACTCTGTGGCAGAGTTGACTTCAACCAGACAAATGTAAGCAAGAAAACTTACATCTAAGTGGAAGGATAATGTTTGAAAAACACTAGCGGCCCCAGAAATACCATCACCATCACACCATTCTCTGCCTGGTGTAGGGTAAACAGTCTAAAAAAGGTTTATAACTGAAACTAGCCCGAACAATAGTGAAAACATCAATTTTTGTTAGGTTTCCAAGACAAAGATTGACTGTGGTAATACATGAACTTACAACTTATCAATTTTTAACAAACTTTCGCTTTTGGAAATAGAGTTAAAGAACTGATAACAGCTAACACCGGCTAACAAATTCAAATAAAAGAAGTGGCTGGCAAAATATCCACCTTCCAACGCCTTTGTCCATGTCAATTAAAATGAAAACAATGTTACCGGGACTAAAATCGACTGATTGTATTAACGGATATAATAATACACAGCTCAAGCGCTCGCTAATACAGGAGACTAGAAGTGATCGGCTGAATTGATCAAAAAAAACTTAGGTGTGGCGTTCCCGATGTTCCCGTACTGATTTGTGCCATTTTGCCCCAGTGAAAGAGCACAGATAGCTGAAGATATTGTGTAGGATGCATGCCACTGATTCACTATGTATTGCACAGGTTTTTGGTGGCAGGATGAAGAATGAGTATGCAAGTGGTACGGTATGATGTGTCATTTACCCAGCATCGGGGACTTTGGTGATTCCCAACAATTCTTGAGACATCAGGGATGTGCGATATGGCATAAAATTCATATCACGATATGCATTGTGAAGGGTGGTGATAACGATATATATTACAATGTTTTTGGTATAAAACTTGCAACAGGATTTATTTTTTAAAAGCATAGGGTGTCCTTTTGCCATAATTTATTTTGAAAATTGCTATACCACAAAATAATCTCAATTAAGAAAATTCCACTACTGGGTCCGGAGAGTTTTTAAATAATAAATAAATAAATATTAGGCTTCTTTCTTGTAGTGCAAAAAATATCAAATATAGTTTTAGCCTCAAGTTTTAAACAAAAGAATATGTTGTTAACTCTTAACAGTTTCCAGTATTCTCACTTCACAATTTTTTTTTTTTCCATTTACCCTTTATTTATCCAGGTAGTGTCATTGAGCCACGAGAACTAATTTTCAAGAGAGACCTGTTAGGGAGCAGATGGTGGGGGTTAAGGGCCTTGCTCAGGGGCCCAGAGTGGGGCGAATGAGGGTGGAGGCAGGTGTGGGTGTTTCACCTTTCCACCCACATTTTTTGATGTTGTCGGTACCGGGGCTTGAACCGGCGATCTTCCAATCACAGGCCCACCGTCTCTAACCACTGCGCCACTACTCCCCGAAATGAACAGCAACAGAGTAGCATTTGACACTGAAAACACTTCACCCTCCAACCCTCTAGTGGGCGTCTCCTTCCACTTTAAGGAGAGCTGACACAAAATGACAACCAGTTTCCTCTATGACTTTGACCAGATGGTCTCGCAGTAAAATGACACAACACAGCGTTCTTTTCACAGATCAAAGAGCAGGTTTCTCTAAAGTTGACCAACGCTTACTTTAACTTTCGACAGGAAATAAATTTACTTTTGACGGAATACAGCGTTTTGCGACTGCGTCCGAATACGGTAACAGCCGGACGTGGTTAGCTTGTAGCTTCGCTACTTAGCTCTCGAAGAAAAGACTTGACCATTTATGCACACTTTTCAACTAAGAAATACTGATTAAATCTGACAATACTGATTTTACATCAGACAGCATTACTGTGGTTAGCCGGTAGAAGACTATCATAGGTTAAATATCTATGTTTCTACCGTATACCATATACAGTATATTGTGCATTCCTACACGACGTCATCCCTGATCAACAACACTATTTACTTCAGAGATTTCTGCTTTTGATTTGTCTCAACTGAGATATGCTTAAATGAAACAGTTCTGTTAAACTGCAAAAAGACCCAAAGCTTTCACGTTCATGTCTAAAACCGATGCAGACATGTTCCCGTTTTTAGTCTTTTACATCACTTTATAATGTACGGTACCCATTTTTGTTTAGTTTTATTAAATGGTAAATGGAGCTTATTTATATAGCGCTTTCCAGCCCCCTATGAGGGGCCCCAAAGCGCTTTACAATACCAACCATCCACCCATTCATACACACATTCATACACCGGTAGCGGCAGACTGCCATGCAAGGCGCTTTCCAGTCCTACCGGGAGCAACTCGGGGTTAAGTGTCTTGCCCAAGGACACAACGACACATGGTGTGGGGAACCGGGATTCGAACCACCAACCTTCCGATCGGGGGACGACTGCCATTACCGCTACGCCATGGCCGCCCTTAATATAATTTTCTTCCATTTATTTTCAATTTACCGGTACAGTATATGCTTTTTTATGTATTGTTGTCATCCGTGTTCTTTGTTTAAAATAGGTCTCTCTTGTAAACGAGTCCCAGAGACTCAATTAATCTAACCTGTATAAATAAAGGTTGAATGAATGGAAAAGATAAAATTAAAAACGGCCAACAAAGTTAAACTTACCAAGCAAAAAATAAAGAGTTTTTAGATTCAAAAGTTCAACAGAAAATCCAAAATCCTCAAATTACGTTAATTTGGCAGTAGAAAGTAAAGATTCCTTGCAGAAACTAAAGTATTTTTGCTTAATTTATTCATATATAGCAAGCGTTTGACTACCAATAGACACTACAAAATGGGTCAGAGAAGTTTTTCGGTATCTCTGGCGTTGATTGAGCATCACTCTGGCGTTGATTGAGCATCACTCTGGCGTTGATTGAGCATCACTATCACCCTTCACAAACACTCTAGAGCCTCTAGATGCATGTGTCAATCAAAAAAGGGCATGCAGATAAACCCATTTAAATGTAAAAGTGGTAGAATGGAATGAGAGGTCTGTAAAAGTCAGCAGAAATGGTAAATGAATCCCTTCAGTGGTGGGTGGATGTATGCATGTCTGAGCACAGTGTGGGAGCAGAATGGCAGGTTGAAAATCAGCAGGTAATTAGAACAGCCTTTCCCCACAAGGAAGCTTGGACAGAAACTAAACAAAAAACTATGTGTAACATAGACAAAAGTCCCCTTTTTTAACAACTAAAATAGAATTACAAAAAAATAAATCTAGTACTTCAGTTTATTGACCTTGTGGTTAAATGGGCCAAATTAAAACTGGGACAGCTGGTAATTCTGACACAAAATGTGGTTGAGCAAAAATCCTATTTCATAGCATATTACTGTACTTTATTCAAGCAGATTTATAAATATCCACACAGTGGAGTCCCTTTATATAATAAAAGCCCTTCCAGTTTAATTATATCTTCAACAAAAGGGGTATGAACATTTTTAACCAATGAATAAGCATTAAATACTAAAAGATGTGAAATGAACCAAGCAAAAGCATGTACTTAGAGCGGCATTGAAAACGTATACTGTATTGCACAACTCAGCTGAACAGCTACAACACAGTGTCAAGCTAACTTTTAGCAGGTCAAACCTTTACCACAGAAAGAACCATTACCAATCAGGGGATCAAAAAACAATGTCTTATCATTTTTGGTTTAAATAATTTCAGACAGAAATGTCTGTTAATTTGTGATTCTAAAGCACAGTGAGCAACGCAGAAATTGTGGTATTATTTTTAGACAATGATCTCAGTTTAAATGGTGCAATCACCATTTCTCAGTCAACACACAAAACTATTTTTTGATAGATTTATGAAAATTCATGGAAAATTCAGACAGATTTTGAAAGATTGGTGCATGCATTATGAAGTAGGTCTCATTTCTGTAAGGATGGTTTGCAAGATTCTCCAAATACAGTACAGTAATCACAAACAAATCCAGTTTATTCATAAGACCAACAAAAAAAAGGTATGTTTTACACAAACAACATAATTAGGGCAAACTACCCTACTTTAAGGAAAGACTTTAAGGAATTGTTAAAATCCTTCAGATTTCCTGTAATGATCTGTCCTTCACAGTATATTTCTGACGCTGTATGGCCCGATCGTTGACTTGATTAGGAATACTTGACCGTGTCCTGTCAGCACCATGCAGTATCTAGTGTATGGAAGCTGTCACACTGAACTTTTGAAACTGTGCACTAGTGATGTGGAGCATTAAGTTCTACCTACTCCCCTGCACACAATTGTGCAGTGCTAAATTACTTTTGCTTTATGCACAATATATCTTCTTTTTTGAACATACAAAAGCAAAGTAAGAACTACGTGAACCATCAAGTGAAGAGGGTGGCACTTAAAACTTACTCAAGGACTAATAGTACCGTAAAAACCGGTCTATAATACGCGTTTTTTTTTGCTCATTTGAATGTCCTGCGTATTAAAACACTGAAGCGTATCATCCATGGATTTTTTTCCCATATTTTTAGACCCATTTTTTCGCTCTGATTCGCCGTTTTACATTTTGGGCAAAAATGGTGCAGTACCAGTTTCGGCCGCTATGGGCGCTATGGGCAGCAGCAGAGGACTCAGAGAGCGAAGAGGAAGAGGGCCACTTCCAGACGTTTCTAGCTCATGTGTCCGAAAAAAGCCTCCTCTGGTCGGACTGACTCTGTCGCTGCCCGCCCCTTGCTATGGATGTAGCTGTTTTTGTTAGCAAGATACCGTAACTCATAAACCACACCGCGGATTTTTTAATCCAGCTGATTGTTCTTTAGTTTTAGCAGGTCGCTTTCGTAAATGAGCCCATGAGGTTCAAAAAATTTACCTGACTAAATAAAGGTTGAATGAATTTCACATTTGGTTGAGCTCAGGAGACTGTGAGCTCAGGGGACTGTCTGCTATAAAGTCAGGTAAGAAATATATTTTTTAAGCGTTTATTTAGCTAAATTTAAAGAAACAAAGCGTCCGGTCCGAACCGCCTGCCTAAAATTCGGCGAACTTTTTTTTTTTAATCCAGCTGATTTGAACATTTCGTTAAGCTCAGGAGCACGTCTTCTATAAAGTCAGCTAAGAAATATATTTTTTAAGCGTTTATTTAGCTAAATTTAAAGAAACAAAGCGTCCGGTCCGAACCGCCTGCCTAAAATTCGGCGAACTTTTTTTTTTTAATCCAGCTGATTTGAACATTTCGTTAAGCTCAGGAGCACGTCTGCTATAAAGTCAGCTAAGAAATATATTTTTTCTCGCAAAGAAATAATTGTTTTTACCGTGTTTCCTTGTGAAGTTCTTCGTACTCGCTTGCTTCTGTCGCCGCCATCTTAATCAGGGCAAATGAGGCGCTGACGCGTATAACACCGAAGCGTATTGTGTACAATTTTTTCTTGTTTATTGTTAATAATTGGACAAAGCGTATTAAACACCGGTGCGTATTTTACAACGGCGAATACGGTACTCCATTCCAATTGTACATACATTTTAACTGGAACACCCCTTTAAATCAAAATTCAGACTAGGAAACTGTGCAAATCCACCAACAGCAAAAAAAAAAGAAAAAGAAAAAAAAAAGAATAAAATAAATACACATTTTATCATCAATCCACTGTGTACTATTATTATTGTGCAACACTGACTTTAATAGGAATGACAAACATGTAATTAAGTCAGTTTTGCACCAAAAAAGAAAATAAAAACATGCTCAATACATCTTTCATTACATTCAGGTGTGTTCTTAAAGTATAGTACTGGTACACATTTGTTTTCTATTTCTTATACTCTGAAAGTGCAAGAACAACAAAGGGTTTGCTGCAAGCGTCCATCTTTGTCTGACTTCTAGTTGGAAACTGGAACACGGCCACCTTGCACATCATGTCACTCCTATTTCTGAGGGAAGTGTTCAGATGTAAATAAAATGCACCATAGAAGAACCTATGAGGATGCCATTGCCTTCAACTTCCTTGTTGGATGTCTAGATTTTTATGGTTGATGGGCTTGGATCAGGTCTTTCAGATCATTGTCAACATTTTAATGGTTCTAAACTTGGATCACGATAGAGCCTGGCTCACTAAATGACAAAAACAAAAACTATTACCGGTATAACAGCATAATTTGCTGTTTAAAATATATGAAGCTGTAAAGGTAAGCTTTAGCATGTTCAGTATCAAGCCATTAAAAAAAACATTTAACTGCTGCATGTTCCAGAGTATCCAGGGTTCTGCTCATGTCTTCCCTGAATACAGGGCAGAGTATAAATATAGGGTAAGACATGTAATATTTATAAAAACTGCAGCTTCACTTCCTTCCAACTGAGCTTCCACTAAATTTTTTTTGAAAAGGAGCAACTGCAAAAGCAAAACAAAAAATTAACAAAAGGAAATCATTAGGAAACAGACACACTGACCAAGCTACACCCAATTTATACTTAAAACCAAAAAAGGTCTGATAAGTAGTGGGAAATTTAGCAAAACAAAAGAGGGACATCATATAATAAAAACGGGAAAAGAACCAGAAAGGCTAAACAAAAAGGAGGAACTGATGGAAACACTATCAATGGGGATGAATCTCATTTAGGATGGACCGGGGGACAAAACTACCTCATTGTTTACCCCCAGCCCATCTCCCCCACACCCTGTCGTGTCCCTCCAGCTCCGAATAGGGTGATGTAAGGGGGCAAGGGGCCCAGACACGCAGGAAGTGCAGAGTAAACATCAAGCAGGGACTCTGCGCCAGGCTTGTGTGAGTGTTTCAGAGTCAGAGAGTCAGAGAGAATTTATTGTCATTTGCACCGCATGTAGTACATGTGTTGAAAACGAGATTATGTACACAGGGTCCCAGTTACATCCAACAACAAATGCAAGAGAAAAACAATAATAACATCTAGGATTAACTAAGAGAGACATCAGCTAGTAATACACTAAGCCCTAATGTAGTAGAAAAACATCATTATAAACAGCAGCACGAACATGAGTCATTATGAGCAGATGGTCACAGATGAACGCAGCAACAAGAAACAGATCAGTATCAACATGATGTGACATTTTGCAGTGTTTATTCTTATTATTTATTTATTCATGAGTCTGACAGCCTCAGGGTAGAAGCTGTTCCTCAGTCTAGTGGTTCTACATTTGATGCTCCTCAACCTCCGTCCCGAGGGGAGTGGTGCAAAGAGTGAGTGTGCTGGGTGAGTGAGGTCTTTCATGATGCAGGTGGCTCTTTTTCTGCATCTGGAGGTGTAAATAGTCGGCACCTCCTTCCCCTCACTGCAGGACTTACACAGCAAACGCCTCACTCGGAAAGCCCACTGCATGGCAGGTGATCCCACACACCCACTACACAGCTGCTTCAGACTGCTGCCATCAGGAAGGAGACTGAGGAGTCTCCAGGCTCGAACCAGCAGACTGAGAGACAGCTCTGTTCATCAGGCAGTCAGGATGCTAAACACTCTGCCTGCTCTGCCCCCCCTCCCATTTGAACTGCCTTAACACTAAAACTTTCTCACACATTACCACAAAACACAAAGATTTTAACACTGGACTCTGTGTCATCAAACGGGTTATTCACTAAACTCTCGGTCATGTGCTCATACAGTTTGCACTACTTCTCATACTTGCACTAATGTTTGTATTACATCACTGCCTATAATCATAATACTGTTTACATTCTCTGTTTACATTTATTAATACTGTTTACTTTTATTACTACTGCTTACATGTAATTACTACTGTTTACATTTACACTACTCTAATATCTACACCACTGCTGATACATATACAGTGTGCTCTGAACGGTCTTATTTAGGGATGCCCAATGTGCCTTACTGCATATGCCACTTTTTGCCTCTATAACAACATCAACTACTACCTCATACATATACTGTGTACATTAACTCATACGCTGCTTTGCCACTTTGCAAATGTCAATGCTAGAAACCTTTAGTTTATTTTAGTTATACTTTTTATACTCTTTTTTTATACTAGTATGCAAAAACTCAGGACAGTATTATGTTCATTAAATGTTTAATGTTTTAGTTTTAGAGTTGGTGTAAATTTTCATACTCTTATACCACTATGCAAAAACTCAGGACAGTGTTAGTTTTACTATTTTATGCTTATGTCTATTATTATATGTTTCAGTGTTTCAATGTTTAGATGTTTACTGTTGCACCGAGGGACTGAGAGAAACGCAATTTCGGTCCTGTGTATGTCCTGTACAGTACATATTGCAGATCTGACAATAAAGTTGACTTTGACTTTGACTTAAATGTCTGTGATGGTGGGGAGACTGACTCCCACAGACTTCTGTGCAGCCTTCACCACTCTCTGTAGAGCTTTCCTCTCTGCAACTGTGCAGCCTCCATGCCACACGTTGATGCTGGAGCACAGGACGCTCTCCACTGCACACCTGTAGAACGAGGTGAGGACTGAGCTTCTCAGACCAGCTCGTCTCAGCCGTCTGAGGAAGTAGAGTCTTTGATGTCCTTTCTTGATCAGGCTGGTGGTGTTATTGCTCCAGCTGAGGTTATCATTCAAGTGTACACCCAGGTACTTGTAGCTGGAGACCACCTCCACCGCAGATCCACCTATATACAGTGGGGTGTGGGTGTGTTTGTTCCTTCTGAAGTCCACAATCATCTCCTTCGTCTTCTTCACATTCATGTGAAGGTTGTTCTCTTTGCACCAGCTCTCCAGATGTTCCACCTCCTGTCTGTAGCTGGATTCATCATTATCTGTGATGCATCCCACCACAGCTGTATCATCTGCAAACTTAACAATATGACAGCCTGGATGTGTGGCTGTACAATCATATGTGAGCAGAGTGAACAGAAGAGGGCTCAGCACACATCCTTGAGGAGAGCCAGTGCTGAGGGTGATGGTGGAGGAGGAGAAGTTGTGGATCTTCACGGACTGTGGTCTGTCTGTTAAGAAGTCTAGTACCCAGTTACAAATAGAGGGGCTTAGTCCAAGTGTGGATAGTTTGTCTATCAGAGTTTGGGGGATCATGGTGTTGAAGGCAGATGTGAAGTCCACAAAGAGCAGACGCACGTATGAGTCCTTCTGATCCAGGTGGGTGAGAGCAGTGTGGACCACAGAGGAGATGGCGTCCTCTGTTGATCGGTTCTCGCGGTATGCATATTGATGAGGGTCCTCGCTGATGTTGACGGTTGTCTTGATGTGGGACATGACCAGTTTCTCAAAACATTTAGCGACTATCGGGGTGAGAGCCACCGGTCTATAGTCATTCAGACCAGTCACTGTGGAGCTTTTTGGGACTGGGATGATGGTGGTTTCGAGACCAAAGGTTGAAGTGGTGATCACAGCTGGAAACAGTGATTCTCAATAGGATTTAGATTAGAGAAATCATAAAAACACTTTTTAAACCAATAAATTTTTATTGATCCCTCTGTTTTGTTATAAACTGTTGTCATCATTCTTTGTTAAAACCAGGTCTCTTTTGTAAACGAGTCCTCGGGGCTCAATGAGACTAACCTGTATAAATAAAGGCTGAATTGTTTTTAACTAATAATTTAGCTGACTAGGAAAAGGAACAAATGACTTATAGATTTACATTTTACCTCCACCTTTGACCAGAAAACAATCATAAGGAGCATAGTCTTAACCAAAACTGACACCAAAAAAGAAGAAAATGATCAGAAACGACTGATCATTCAAATGTCAGCTAATGTCTCTTAAAAAAAATGTTTAAGCTGTGCATACTGATAATGAACTTTCAAGCCTGCATTATTTCACTGCACAGCAGCCAAGCAGAGAATACTAATGTATTGGTGACTGACTGCAGCATCTTCCATCTCAACACCTGCTTCAGACTCATGACAGCGTCAAGCATTTAGCTGCAGCTCTCCTCTGAGCCAGTGTGTGGGTCAAAGCCATTCTGACAAAAAGCACTTCTTATCTGAGCGTGCAGCAACTCCCCTTAGACCCTGCATCTGCTACAAACATGCTCCAACAAAAAAACAAAATGTTTTAAGTTTACCTACAGAATAGAGTTTGATCAGGTTGGGAATGCTGCATCGAACACCAGAAAAATAAACTCTTCTCAATGAGATCAGAGAACAAGGAGAAATAAGTCACATACGCTGTTTTCATTACTGGAAGCTAAATGTCCCAGTTACTGTAGTCACTCCTGGAAACTTACTTTACATCCCTTTTGGAGGCTGGAAGTAGTTTCTATCATTTACTTTTTCTATTAGCTTTTTGTAGTTTTAGAAAAGGACGAGATATGCAACAGTCTGCAGCTGTAGTTTTGTTTTGCTTTGGCCTCAATTCAAAGTAATATGGTTATAAAAGCCTTGAGTAGAGGAACAATGCTTCGGGAAAAATCATAAGCAATTTAGTCTAAGACTAAGACTTGTGGTTCTGACTGGATTCATGCTTTCATGACTGGTTTAATTAATACCGGTAATCCACACATGCACATTGATTGAATGTTAATGCGTCTGGGTAGAGTGCAGAGGAGGCAGGACTTGATCCAATACAAGGACAGTGGAAATCATTTAATTCACATCAGTGTGGTGACTGGACGCACCTATTAAAACGTCTTTGAAGGCAACCAGCAGTTGTAAATGTCATTAAATTATAAAAAAGGTGGAAACTAAATGACGAATTTCAGTTTTCTTGGCTAATATTTACAGACGTTTACAGATAACATGCTAAGATTTACAGACAGCATTTTTTTCTTCTTTTTTTAGAACTACAGTTCTGTCTTCGCTGTGATTGGTCGATTACGCTGTAAGTGTTGACGCTTGCGCAGTGGGTGAAGCCCCGCTCCTCGTCAACTTTCACTTCGGTATACCTGCTCTTACAGACTTCATGCTTGTTTGTCCGTTACTATCTCTGAAAAGACTGTTTCATCGCTGTGTTTTTGGGATTTTAATGGGTGGATTGAGTCTGTTGCTCTGTTGACTGCCGATCGCCATGTGACCAGGTCACGTGACGCCGGGAGCTGCAGCTCCTTTATGGGCCCGACCTTTTTTCTTTTAAACGCAGTTTAAAATGTTTCACAGTCCAACCGATTTTACTCACATAATTTCATTTTTGTGAGAAAGGGGATACTAGAGTTTTGTCACGTCAGGGCTCTGGGCTTTCTGATTGCTGTTTTTGATCCGTTGTTAGACGTCTGTGAATGTTTGGCAGCTCACGGCTGCGCTCACAGGTGACAACAGCGCCTCTATAGCGGTCAGAAAGAGAATTGCGGTCGCTGTGATAAATTTATCCAGCGCTGCTCACCCCACCTGCTGGTTACTAGAGAAGACGTAGTCTTCCTGTAATTTGTACGTTTGAACGTTCCTGTTTTTAAACGGGGAACAATTTGAAATATTGTACTCACAGCACACTTTATTTTGATTTTCACATATAATCAAATGTTGATGGCAG
>JBBPBX010049729.1:0-15443 GCA_038048925.1 Garcialebias charrua
CAGCTGTGGAGTCCGAGCCGGTTTCAGAAGCTGCAGGTTTGGAGCCAGGATCAGCAGCTGCTGGGTCAGGCGAGGGGTATGTGGACAATGAGTCAGGCGAGGGGTCTGCAGATGAGTCATGAGAGGGGTCTGCAGCGAGTCCTGCGGCGAGTCTGCAGGCGGCGAGTCCAGCGAAGGGTCTGCAAGCGGTGAGTCCAACGTGGAATCTACAGGCGGCGTGTCCGGTGATGGGTCTGAAATTCGAGCACGTAAGGCTTGTCGCTCTGCCCAAGCCTTGTTGAAAAGTTCAAACATCCCCGGTGCCTCGGTCAGAACAGGGAAATGGAATAACATTTCCATCAAATCCTGGAATATTCCCCATCTCACCCAAGAAGGAGAGGGTGTAGTCAAAGAGTCAGCGTAGTCTTTCAAAACCTTGCAGAGCTTGGAATAATTTTCTGTGCGGAGTTCCGCGAGGAACGAGCTTCCTGCTGGGTCTGGGTCGGATCCGGTCATTCTATCACAATCCTCGGTTTTCAGACCCATTGGCAGGCAGGCGAACAAGGCAGGAGTTTCAAAATACATACAAATAATTTATTTTAAACATCAAAATATAGGGCTGTTGAGGCAGCTAAAAAAACGTCCTCAAGCAAAACAGCGAGTAAAAAGAGAGTATATCAGAGTCAGAGTCAGAGAGTCAGAGAGAATTTATTGTCATTTGCACCGCATGTAGTACATGTGTTGAAAACGAGATTATGTACACAGGGTCCCAGTTACATCCAACAACAAATGCAAGAGAAAAACAATAATAACATCTAGGATTAACTAAGAGAGACATCAGCTAGTAATACACTAAGCCCTAATGTAGTAGAAAAACATCATTATAAACAGCAGCACGAACATGAGTCATTATGAGCAGATGGTCACAGATGAACGCAGCAACAAGAAACAGATCAGTATCAACATGATGTGACATTTTGCAGTGTTTATTCTTATTATTTATTTATTCATGAGTCTGACAGCCTCAGG
Source organism: Garcialebias charrua (assembly GCA_038048925.1). Lineage (NCBI taxonomy): Eukaryota > Metazoa > Chordata > Actinopteri > Cyprinodontiformes > Rivulidae > Garcialebias > Garcialebias charrua. The sequence goes on from JBBPBX010049729.1 coordinate 1,009, forward strand.
GTAGAAGCTGTTCCTCAGTCTAGTGGTTCTACATTTGATGCTCCTCAACCTCCGTCCCGAGGGGAGTGGTGCAAAGAGTGAGTGTGCTGGGTGAGTGAGGTCTTTCATGATGCAGGTGGCTCTTTTTCTGCATCTGGAGGTGTAAATGTCTGTGATGGTGGGGAGACTGACTCCCACAGACTTCTGTGCAGCCTTCACCACTCTCTGTAGAGCTTTCCTCTCTGCAACTGTGCAGCCTCCATGCCACACGTTGATGCTGGAGCACAGGACGCTCTCCACTGCACACCTGTAGAACGAGGTGAGGACTGAGCTTCTCAGACCAGCTCGTCTCAGCCGTCTGAGGAAGTAGAGTCTCTGATGACCTTTCTTGATCAGGCTGGTGGTGTTGTTGCTCCAGCTGAGGTTATCATTCAAGTGTACACCCAGGTACTTGTAGCTGGAGACCACCTCCACCGCAGATCCACCTATATACAGTGGGGTGTGGGTGTGTTTGTTCCTTCTGAAGTCCACAATCATCTCCTTCGTCTTCTTCACATTCATGTGAAGGTTGTTCTCTTTGCACCAGCTCTCCAGATGTTCCACCTCCTGTCTGTAGCTGGATTCATCATTATCTGTGATGCATCCCACCACAGCTGTATCATCTGCAAACTTAACAATATGACAGCCTGGATGTGTGGCTGTACAATCATATGTGAGCAGAGTGAACAGAAGAGGGCTCAGCACACATCCTTGAGGAGAGCCAGTGCTGAGGGTGATGGTGGAGGAGGAGAAGTTGTGGATCTTCACGGACTGTGGTCTGTTTGTTAAGAAGTCTAGTACCCAGTTACAGATGGAGGGGCTTAGTCCAAGTGTGGATAGTTTGTCTATCAGAGTTTGGGGGATCATGGTGTTGAAAGCAGATGTGAAGTCCACAAAGAGCAGACGCACGTATGAGTCCTTCTGATCCAGGTGGGTGAGAGCAGTGTGGACCACAGAGGAGATGGCGTCCTCTGTTGATCGGTTCTCGCGGTATGCATATTGATGAGGGTCCTCGCTGATGTTGACGGTTGTCTTGATGTGGGACATGACCAGTTTCTCAAAACATTTAGCGACTATCGGGGTGAGAGCCACCGGTCTATAGTCATTCAGACCAGTCACTGTGGAGCTTTTTGGGACTGGGATGATGGTGGCAGTCTTCAGGCAGGTGGGAACTGACTCCAGTGAAAGTGAGGTGGTGAAGATGTCAGCCAGCACCTCACAGAGCTGGTCCGCACATTCCTTCAGAACTTTCCCTGGGATGTTGTCTGGACCCGTAGCTTTATGAGGGTTGATCCTTCTGAGACTACCTCTCACTTCTGCTGCAGTCACTTTGAGGTGCTCCTCGTCTGGTGATGTGATATCATCAAATGGATGGAAACAGGATGGGTAGAGGAAGACTGAGATATCTGTAAAACAGCTCACAGTACTGAGACTGCATTGCTGAGAGTTACCAATGATGTCCTCATGGCTGCTGACACTGGTTCTCCCTCCATCCTTGTCCTCCTTGACCTCACTGCAGCCTTCGACACTGTGGACCATAGTATCCTCCTCCACCGTCTTCATGTGGAGGTCGGTCTCTGTGACACTGTCCTGGACTGGTTCAAATCTTTCCACTCCAATAGGCTGTAATGTGTTAGTCTTGGCTCCGCCACGTCCCAGACAGTCTGTGTCTCTTGTGGTGTTCCTCAGGGGTCAGTTCTGGGCCCCCTGCTGTTTTCCCTTTGGTTTTCGTCCTGGTCGTGGAACACTGGACCAGCTCTACACCCTCAACAGGGTCCTGGAGGGTGCGTGGGAGTTTGCCCAACCAGTTTACATGTGCTTTGTGGACTTGGAGAAGGCATTCGACCGCGTCCCTCGGGGGGTTCTGTGGGGGGTACTCCGGGAGTATGGGGTACCAGGCCCTTTGATAAGGGCTGTTAGGTCCCTGTACGACCGGTGTCAGAGCTTGGTCCGCATTGCCGGCAGTAAGTCAGGCTCGTTTCCGGTGAGAGTTGGACTCCGCCAAGGTTGCCCTTTGTCACCGATTCTGTTCATAACTTTTATGGACAGAATTTCTAGGCGCAGCCAAGGTGTTGAGAGGATCCGTTTTGGTGACCTTAGAATCGCTTCTCTGTTTTTTGCAGATGATGTGGTCCTACTGGCTTCATCAGTTCGTGATTTACAACTTTCACTGGAGCGGTTTGCAGCCGAGTGTGATGCGGCCGGGATGAGGATCAGTTCCTCCAAATCCGAGGCCATGGTCTTGAGCCGGAAAAGGGTAGCATGCCCTCTCCGGGTCGGGGAGGAGGTCCTGCCCCAAGTGGAGGAGTTTAAGTATCTCGGGATCTTGTTCACGAATGAGGGAAAACTGGAGCGTGAGATCGATAGGCGGATAGGTGCAGCATCCGCAGTGAAGCGGGCGCTGTACCGGTCTGTCGTGGTGAAGAGAGAGCTGAGTCAAAAGGCAAAGCTCTCAATTTACCGATCGATCTACGTTCCCACCCTCATCTATGGTCATGAGCTTTGGGTTATGACCGAAAGAACAAGATCTCGGATACAAGCGGCTGAAATGAGTTTTCTCCGCAGGGTGGCTGGACTCTCCCTTAGAGATAGGGTGAGAAGCTCAGTCATCCGGGAGGGACTCGGAGTAGAGCCGCTGCTTCTCCACATCGAGAGGAGCCAGTTGAGGTGGCTCGGGCATCTGGTTAGGATGCCTCCTGGACGCCTCCCTGGTGAGGTGTTCCGGGCATGTCCCACCGGGAGGAGACCCAGAGGAAGACCCAGGACGCGCTGGAGGGACTATGTTTCTCGGCTGGCCTGGGAACGCCTTGGGATTCCCCCGGAGGAGCTGCTCCAAGTGGCTGGGGAGAGGGAAGTCTGGTCCTCCCTACTTAGGCTGCTACCCCTGCGACCCGACCCCGGATAAGCGGAAGAAGATGGATGGATGGATGGATGCTGCCTTTAGGTCAAATTATTAATCAGTTCAACCTTTCTTTTCACTGTTATGCCAACAATACACAGCTTTACATCAGGACTGGAGCCTCCTCATCTTCCCCATTGTCATCTCCATCTTCACTCACTGTCCTCTCTGCCTGCCTGGAGGAAATAAGGGCATGGATGAATCAGAACTTTCTTCAATTAAACTGCTCCAAGACTGAGGCCATACTGATTGGCACCCCTCACCAGGTACAAACATCTACTATAACAACAATTTCCTTTTCTGGACAAGACATCCCCCTCTCCACCTCTGTTACAAATCTTGGAATAAAAATGGACTCTCATCTTACATTTGAAAATCACATTAAGCTTCTGTTTAAAACTTGCTTCTTCCATCTTCGAAACATCTCCAGACTTCGCCCATCCCTAACTTTTTCCGATGCTGAGAAGCTCGTCCATGCTTTTGTCTCCTCCAGGCTCGACTACTGCAACTCCCTGTTTATTGGAATCCCTGGTAAATACCTTCAGAAACTTCAATATATTCAAAACAGTGCAGCAAGGATTTTATTGAGAGTTCGTAAATTTGAACATATTACACCCATTCTCCATAACCTTCATTGGCTTCCTGTCGCCTACAGAATTCAGTACAAAACTGCTCTCATTACGCCAAAAATACACTACATGCGTTGCAGCTCCGCCCCGCTCCGGTCCGACCTCCGCAGCAAATACGCACCCATTATAATCAATGACAGAATTTACACTGGCTCCGCACGGCGGCGGCGAGCTGCGGAGAGCGGACGGCAGTCCGTCAAAATTAGAAATTTTTCTATTTCTGCCGGATGACGGAGCTGTGCCGGAGTCAACTTTTGAAGATTACGTCGCACCAACAGGAAAAGGAACGAGCACAACTTCCGTATTTACAAAATAAAATCACCACAGGCGGACTAATCCTAGCTCTATACGGATTTATTTGTACAAAAATGCTGTCAAACTATCATTTATGACTATTCTATGACTAAACTATTATATTTATGACTATGACTACGCCTAATAACGCAATACAAGAAATAAATAAATAAAAAAGTATTTTATTCTGAAATGTAAACATCACTTCCTGTTGCTCAAACCATGTAGCTCATTTACGAGAGAAGATCAAGGCAGCAGTCTCTCTACAGTTGTTCTCCATCTTCCACCGAATGAATTGTTTTGTTCTGACTTACTTATTTATCACTTGATTTATCGCGCGATCTCGCACGTGTCTCGGAGCGGCGCATCCAGGCGGACCTGAGCGGAGCGCAGGCAGTGGAAATTGGACTCGCTCAGCTGCGACCTGCGGACCGGAGCGGGGCGGAGCCGCGTGCAGTGTATTTTTGGGGTTACACATCAATGCTTACACGGAACTTCACCAGATTATCTAAAGGACATTCTTGCACCATACTCATCCACCCGGTCTCTACGGTCACAGAACAGTCATCTACTTCACATTCCGAGAACCAAATTAAGGACCATGGGAGACCGGGCTTTCAGTGTGGCTGCCCCCCGCCTGTGGAACTCTCTTCCTGACTGCCTAAGAGCTCCACAGTCACTGGTTGACTTTAAGAGCGGCTTGAAGACCTTTCTTTTTAACCAAGCATACTCTGCCTCCTCATGATTCTATCTTTGATCTTAGTTGATACTGTTATTGATTTTACTTGTTTTATTACTTGTTTTATTGACATTTAATTCTGTTGCACTTTGTAGCACTTTGAGATTTTCATTAATGAAAAGTGTTATAAATTGAATTCATTATTATTATTATTATTATTATTATTATTATTATTATTATTATTAAACAGAACAATGACCAGACAGATTGGAGATGGATGGAAGGAGTTAAAATAAAGCATAGAAAGAGTAGTTAATGAGTACATCTTGGCAGGTAGCTGATAGGGTACATGTGTGAATGATTAAAAGCTGGAAGCAGGATGAGGAGAGACAGGAAACTGACAGACAACAGAGTCAAATACATAAGGAACAGAATGGCACAAGAAAAATGTAAATAAACACAAAAATCAGAAGGGGGAAGACAGAAATACAAAATATAGACAAATGAAAGACTGTGTCATCCAGATAACCTGAGTTAATTTTGTTAGATTTTTCTATCTGGATTATTGAGTATGAATAAGGAGCTTTTGTACATCACCCTTGGTCTTAAAAAATGGCACCATCACATTTCTCCATTCATACAGTAATTTCCTTACTTTAAAAAAATCCTTTTATAATTTAGTAAAAAATGTCACTGTCATCTCTCCAAAACGTTTCCGTGTCTCCACTGGGATGTCAACAGGTCCAGCTGTCTTTCCCTTCTTCATCCTCTTTAATGTTTGTTGAAATTCATTCTCACTAATCTTTCCTACTTCATGGTCCACATTTTTTTTACCTCTACTCTTATTTCCCTTTCATTCTTTTAATTATTTAGCTCTTCAAAATACTCCTTCCATATTTTCAATAAAATCTCCTAGTAATGGACAGTTTGTACTATTTTTGACAAGACTTCATTTGAAATTTCTGTTTGAAGGATGTTAATATTTCTGTCAGATTATCGGGGAATGATCAGTTTGTAAGTAAAATGGTTTGTTTGAAGTGAAAGCACAATGTGTTGTAATCATTGTATAGACCCATACAAATGAGAAAATTTGTTTTCTGCTTTTGATCCATCACACATATGAGAAACACACAACTAAAGCAGTGGGCAGCTATTGAAGCGCTTGGGGAGCAGTTACAGAATAGGTGTCTTGCTAAAGGACATCATGACATATGAGAAGAACCTGCAATTTTTCTGTCCCGACACAGTTGCTTTACTGCTGCACCACAGCCACCCTATGTATATTTGCAGTAGCTTAAAGTGTCATAGCCAGACTAAACATTGTTTTTCTCATTATTAAGCAGAAGAACTTTAAGGTGCCCCACTGAAGTGCAGCTGGATGGGGGTTCCTTGCAAAGGATGCTTTGAAGGTTGAGTATTCCTGACAAGGCCCATAAAAGTATGGCATAAACCTGACAGACAACTAAAGGCTCCCACATACGTATTCGGGCATACTGTGTGTACTCCGTGAGCCATGCGGACTCCGTGCGCAGTGTCCACAGACGGTTGAGACTTCATTCTCGAGCGTACACTCTGAAGGGCTGCAGCCCAGCTCTGCAGGCAAGGGGAGTTTACCTTTGGGATAAATTGAGGTCACCAATTGGTCATTTGCTGACACGCCTACTGGATTGATTGACAGGTTGCAAAAAGAAAAAAGAAAGAAAAAAGAGAGAGCTACTGGCAGCCCTGGGTAGGGGCTACTGGCAGTCCAGGAGCAGTGGCAGTGGTGTTCTGTGTTTATGTTGTTAATAAAAATTCTTTAAAAAATAAGAAGGGGGGGGGGGCACTGGCCCTGTAGCCCACACATCAGACCAGCCCACCAAGAAATCTCCAGACTCTCAATTAGCCACGCCGGGCCTGATTTCAATTCTCTTGTGACAAAATCCTTCATTTCTCACAATTTTAGTCATGGCGTCAATGGACGAGGAGGAAGAGATCACTTGCCTCTTGGCAAAAAACAAAACAAAAAGAAAAAGCCATTAAACTAGACCACAGATGAAGAAGGGGAATTTAATACATTGGTGTTGCATACAAAACAGTCTGTCGCTGGGCAGTTTATTGTGTGACACAGAATATGCGTAAGTGGTCGTAAAAATATAGCTTTTCGCGGACATGGCTTGCAGACGTTCGCTTTGAGTCCATGTTGAGTATGCGTCGAGTACGTGTGGACCTCCAAGGAGTGAAGTACACCCGAGTATGTAGGAGCCTTAAAGATTAGTTGAGGTCAACAGCTTGTCTGGAATTTCTAACAAGTGGGTTATGGTGATCCTTTCTGAGTGGTCTGAAACATTTAGCTGATAGAGTTGAGAGGGTAAAGTGGCTTCTATGAGCTGCTCTTTAACTGGACATCTCTCAACATTACACATGATTCTTGCTGACCTTAGATTTTCTACTGCTGGACTTTACAAAACAAATCTAGACAAAACATAGGATTTAAAGTTAGATAAAATAACATTTTGACATTCATTTTCAACATTCCTTTTTTAAGCCGCCAATTCTAAAGACAATTAAATGCACATATTTCATATAAATAATGTTTATTTTGTGAGTCTTACAATTGTAAGAAACCCTCTACTGATAAGATATTTTAAGTGTGTGGAGCCTTGGAATACAGTACAATTTATTAAAAGTGATACTGGGGATTCAGTCATGGCTGATTACCTTTCACACAAAATTGCTGAAAAAGTTAATGTAAATTGAAGGTCAAAAAGGGGTTCCTTTATGCTATGCTACATGCTTACCACTTCTTATCCATGCACTTACAAAATGCACATGCCCCCGTAACAATTTGGTATAGGTACTAATGTATGCAAAAGCACTAAAAATGTAAATATTTGATTACACCATAGAAAGCCAAACATTTTCCAAAGTGTACTCCAGTACATTGAAATGTCTATATTCAGGCACATCTATTGGCCCAGTCATGTTCTTAAAAAGACAGGCAGCTTCTCCCATGTGGACGTGAACTGAACCATATGATGCTTGGATGGAATACAGCAGAATCACCATTTTGTGTTTTTAAGCAAAAGAAAACTCTTTCTATTTTTAAACTTGATGTCTGATCCAAATAAAACTGCCTTTTAAAAATCACCTTTGTCTTGAGAGTCAGTGTTATTCAGAAAACATCTAAGTTTACAGTCAACAATGTGCAGATATGACAATAAAAACTGGTCTTATTTGATTAACTTCATTTCCAAAGTGTACTTCAGTAGATCAACATTGGGGTAATAATAATAATAAATTCAATTTATAACACACTTTTCATTACTGAAAATCTCAAAGTGCTACACATATATTGAATGCTACACACATTCATAAACCGGTGGCAGCAGACTACCATGCAAGGTGCTTTCCAGTCCTACCGGGAGCAACTCGGGGTTAAGTGTCTTGCCCAAGGACACAACAACACATGGTGCGGGTCCCGGGAGTCGAACCGCCAACTTTCCGATCGGGAGACGACTGCCCTTACCACTACGCCACGGCCGCCCCAAGTTACGATGGGTACAAAGAGGTGACCAAGTGGGTATGAAATTAACAAAAGTGGGTATGAAGTAGGCTGAGATTACAATAAGACTTATTATGATTGCATGATGAAAGTAAGGATAAAATGCAGACTGTATTAGGTTTATGATAATTATATGATCTGAGTTACAGTACTTCTCAACTCTACTATCATAGGTAACTTGGTTATTTAATTACTAGAGTAAGAATTGAACAAGAACTGAAATGTTCTACCTACAATAACAATAAACAGAAGTAACTCTTACATAAGCATTTACCTGCTATGGAGAACATGGTGGTGATGGGTCAGTGGGGGTCTGGCTCAAAAAGGATTATGAGAAGGACAATGAGGTTGTAGAACTGCAGGCGCCTGCAGGTCCACTGTTGGAAATTGTGTTTAGTTTTTGAACAATGAAGCAGGAAACATCTGCAGGGTATGGGTCCAACAAACACAAACTGGATGCTTGCCAATATCCACTGACAAACAACAACAAAAAGTCTCTTTACATTTGAGTGACACTTGTGTAGCTCCACACTGACAAACATCTGATGGAAATTTCCTTCACAAACATTATCACCTGGAAACTTCTAAAGTGAAAACACGACATAACTTGAAGTACAAAGATATGACAGATTCAGCCTGTTGTTACTTTTCTTCTTGTAGAGACTTATTTAAATTTAAATTTGCAGTGAAAAACAACTACTCGTAATTGAAAAGCTCTATTAAAAAACACAAAGATCAAAAACTACTTCAGATCTTAAAGAAAATCTACATAAGAAAGTCCCACAGCTACTACGTCAAAACAACACAGGGAAGCTACCATCGGAAGACTGTCCAGGAGATGAGTAAGTCTTTGTGTAAACATAATCAGAGGTGTGTAGTGTTTTAGATGATAAACTATATATTTTACGTGAGTTCATGTTGTTTTACTTTATACACTTTGAGTGTATATAAAGCCAATTATCACGGCAAATTCTTTATGTTCGCTGCTAACAAGCTAGCCGAATCAGTAGCACACACACTTTTCTAATAATGTATTTTTAAATTATGTCTGCGCGATCAGGTAACATCTGTAGTTTCTTTTTATTCGGGGAGGGTTTATTAATGAGAGTTTTGGATGATTTACTGTCTTAAAATGATATATCTCAGATGCGACCGGGACTAAGCCGAGATAGCAGCTAACAAACATTAGCCGAGATACCCGAGCAAACACGTTGCTAATAATGTATTTTTAAATTATCTCTACGCGATCAGGTAACATCTGTAGTTTCTTTTTATTCGGGGAGGGTTTATTAATGAGAGTTTTGGACGATTTACTGTCTTAAAATTATATATCTCAGACGCGACCGGGACTAAGCCGAGATAGCAGCTAACAAACATTAGCCGAGATACCCGAGCAAACACGTTGCTAATTATGTATTTTTAAATTATGTCTGCGCGATCAGGTAACATCTGTAGTTTCTTTTTATTCGGGGAGGGTTTATTAATGAGAGTTTTGGACGATTTACTGTCTTAAAATTATATATCTCAGACGCGACCGGGACTAAGCCGAGATAGCAGCTAACAAACATTAGCCGAGATACCCGAGCAAACACGTTGCTAATTATGTATTTTTAAAGGTTCAGTCTGCAGTTTCTGTAGAACTGCAGCACTTAGAAAAAATTTCAACAGGCAAAGCATTCTGATCCCTCCCCCTCAGAGCCATATATGGCTCTGCTCTCCCATGGTCTGCTGAAATTCAAATTCAAGCTCTGTTTTTATTGGCTGATTCAAATTCAAGCTCTGTTTTTATTGGCTGGTTACAAACTCTGTTTTTATTGGCTGGAAAATGGCGTGTCACCTTTTCTTTTTAGAAATGCTTATTTACCACCTGGAGAAGCAAGGGGACAATATTTTTTTTTTTTTTTTCAGAGATTACCTGGCTAACATCAGTCTGTCAGGAGGTAGTGACAGAGTGAAGAAATATGTTTATAAAAAAAGCTACATACTGAAGCTTTAAATTATGTCTGCGCGATCAGGTAACATCTATAGTTTCTTTTTATTCGGGGAGGGTTTATTAATGAGAGTTTTGGACGATTTACTGTCTTAAAATGATTTATCTCAGACGCGACCGGGACTAAGCCGAGATGGCAGCTAACAAACATTAGCCGAGATACCCGAGCAAACACGTTGCTAATTATGTATTTTTAAATTATGTCTGCGCGATCAGGTAACATCTGTAGTTTCTTTTTATTCGGGGAGGGTTTATTAATGAGAGTTTTGGATGATTTACTGTCTTAAAATGATATATCTCAGACGCGATCGGACATGCTCCGCCATTATTATTTAAATGCGCGTTGGAGCGTGCCTTCCCGTTGTCACGTCACTGATGACGTTTTGCGGAAATGCGCAGATTTTTAGGGGTGTGTCCCAGAGAAAAAACTACCATAACTTGGAATGAAATTTTAATATATTTATAATTTATTTTGCAAAAACGAACAGAGCTCAATGATATAAGATATACAGTATATGTTCTGACAAATACAGTATGCAAATTTCCAACATCATGTCACAATCCCTTTAATAGTAGTTCAACCTCGCAGTCTGTCCACACAAACGAACCTCCAGGCGCCATGATTCAACAATAACAGGAAGTTGTGGTTGCTTTGAAGGGTTGTAATTGGCTGATATACGTTTCACCTTTGCACTACACTGCCACCTATGGGTTGGGCATATTCTTTACAACGCTCTGTGGTGAAAATCAACAGGTACATGTAGACAATCATTTTCTATATCCGAACATGTATGTACGGAGATATTTTTTTTGCGCAGATATTCATTTTTCAAACGCCAGGCTACGTGTGTACAAGGCCTAAGCCCGGCCAGGCATCACACTGTGACCATTCTTCAATGAGGATACTCACTGTTAACGTCTCAGTGCTTTCCCCCTTATACATACTGGGAACAACCTCTGCCTCCTGGTGTCAGTTTACAACGAATAACAGTGACTTCAACATAAATACCTAAACGAACCAGAACAGGACAATAATAAGAACAACCCATTTCCACACTCGGAAACATTGCACATATAATTCCCACAAGGCTACCCAGCATGCTTTGCAGCTCACACAGTCTCTTTGGGACTCTCACAGAGAGAACTTTGTGAGTTTGGAGAAAATAAAATAAAGTTTAAAAGAAACATATATTTGCTTTAATCTGGGGTCTACAAAATTATGTGTTGGCATTAATAATGTTTAATTATCTCCATTATTATATTTATGCTCACAACTGAACATGCATCAGGAAAATGTTTAATTTTAAGAATTAAATTAGCAGAGACACAAGTTTAAAGACTGTGTGTTCTCACCCGGACACACTCTTTCTCTCATTCCACTGTGCAGGAAGTTCTGATAAACTGATCACTAACCGTGTTTCCATCCATTTTCATTTCGAATTTTGAGCTAATTTTTGAAATCTCGCAAATATGTAAATACAAATTAATGCGAAGCAGAAGTGTTTCCATCTACTGACTTGTAGCACATCTACCAAGCCACGCACAGCGTCATTACGTCAGACGTCAGCGTCATTACGTCAGACGTCAGCACTGCGCATGTCTACAGTAAACAGGAAGTAGCGGTTGAAAACAGAACCCGGCCACACATCTCGTCAAAATGGAGAGAATATTTCAGGTACGTGTTGCTATCGGGCAAGTTGTATTTATTCTGTCATGCCAACTAGTTTTAGCGATGTTACATGTTGTCCGGAGCGGAAACAGCTGAACGTCACGTGACGTGAATGTTCGCTACGGCAGAACTGAGTCGGAAAATCTGTTTCCATCTGTCGTTTTGCGCATCTGCTCATTTTCGAAGATCCCAAAAACCACCTCAAGCGAGCGTATAAACTTTTTGGCGAAGTTGAGGAAGTAAATTCGGATTTTGCCGTTTCCATTAAGCTTTTCTGCTGCGATACTTCAAAATGCGCAGCTAGAAACCTTGATGGAAACACGGCTAGTGTGTCAGTCTGATCAAACAACAACAAAGAGATTTATTACTGAAGGAATATTGATGATAAAGACACAGCAGATTTGTACTTCGTTTTTTTTTTTTAATTCCACAAATATGACTGAATAAGTGAGGTAATTCATTGTAGTAAATGATATGAAGGAGACATTCAACACACTCCTGGACAGTTGACCTCAAGTATTTGAAGTCCTGCACCTTTGTGACCTCTGATCCTTGTAGCTTCACTGTTCCACCGGCCTCTCTCTCATTCACACACGTGCTCTGTCTTACTACGGCTGACTTTCATTCCTCTTCGTTCAAGTCTGTACATCCCTAGCCTGGTTGAAACCATACCCTGTGCTTCACTTCGCTTCACACAAGGGTCTGGAATTTTCCCATTGAAAACCGTTTCTTGCTGGAGGCGTTGGCCTCTGATTAGGAACAAAACCATTGGATAATTTGAACAGGGAAACCATTCTGCTCCCTCCCCTCAGCCACCCCCCTCTGCTGAAGTTCAGCAGCTGAACTTGACTGACAACTGCTCCGCCCCCTCTGCAGCGTTTCTCTTGCTGCGCAAATTCTGTGTTTATATCATATGTTATAAAACGTTTTAATACAATAAAATCAAACCATGGATCGCTGGTCCAGCTCACCAAAACACCAGAAAATCTGATGGGACTCGCTCAGCAACTAAAACCCGAGTTTATTTCTCGTGACAACCTGAGGCATTTCCGTGTTCATTTTACAGCAACGAATTGAGCCTGCTGTCTCTCTCATTTTACTCAGCAGGAGGGTGGAGGAGAAGGAGCGATTACTTAACTTTTGGGGGAAAAAACCAAAAGAAAACTCCAGATAAGGGATTAAGAAGGGGAAATTAATAAATTTGTGTCACATATCTGCATCGCTTTGCATGAGAACGCGGCTGCGCGCTGGGACAGGTGGCACTCAGCGGAGAGGAGGAGGAGGAGGAGGGAGAAGGGAGCGATAACTTGACTTTTGGCCCAAAAACCAAAAGAAAACTCCAGATAAGGGATTAAGAAGGGGAAATTAATAAATTTGTGTCACATATCTGCATCGCTTTGCATCTTTTGAATGAGAACATGCCGCTGCTCGCTGACTGAGCGCTGGCAGAGCCTTTTATAGGGCTCTGCGCGCTGGGACAGGTGGGGGCGTGGGTTAGGGTCCAAAACTCCGCCCCTTCTGTTCTCTGATTGGTCCGAACAAAAATCTACTGGACAAATCCTTGTGGGCGGGTAAAGTCCCAGACTGTGCAGTGAAGGGAAATGAGAATTGAGCGGAGCTGTGCAGGAAGGCGAGGGCCAGGCTAGTACATCCCCCTCTCCAAGTTCTTAAAGTTGTGACGGTAGACAAAAACTTTACTCATATTTAGGTCTTTCTTGTAAATGAGTCCCCGAGGCTCATTTCAATCTTTACCTGTATAGGTAAAGATTGAATGAATGTCTCTAAAAAAAAACTGAAGGCTGCATGCTGTGATTATTTCCAGAAGACCCAGCAATTTCAGTGCAATCCAGACAAAAATAACAAAAAAGATAGTACAGTAAAACTTCCCAACAGAGCTTATTTTCATCCACCACCTTTTATTATGTTCTCCATACTGCAGTTTCTCTGTCTATAAATGGTTCTAACTAGTGTTTACAACTTTGTGCAAATTATAGTGTTTCTGCTCTGTGTTACTTCAGCTGTAGTACATCTGTGTCCTCTGTCAGAGACTCTCGAGAGGATGATAAACTTACACTGACACAGCATATATAAACAGGGATAAACTCTAAAGGTTGGAGCGGACATAAAGTAAATATCAAAGGAGCAGTTATATTGTGTTAGCCATCTGTAGAGGAGAATCACTCCATCCTTAAAGCTGTACTGAAAGTCCACATTTAAGGGCAAAAGATGAAATCCCGAAAGGTCAAGAACAGTTGTATGTCTTCAGTGAACACTGGTCAGTATTTTTAATATACTGATTAGAGAAAACTACTGCTCATGAACAGGGCAGCTAATCTGTTTGCAAAAGAATATACATTTGTACTACATTTTACAACTGATGTCAGAACTTGAACACACACAACAAAACAAAACAAGCAAAACTATATATTCATGCAGATAATGATTCTGATCTTATGTTTTAAACAGAGTCAGTGAGAGTTCTCAATGGTTTTACAGAGAGCTAACATTAACAATAATAAAGATGGTCAAAGTGTCTCCATCTTCTGCCATTTTCCTAAATTTAAGTCAGGTTTTCTTTTTGAGTGCTGCCATGTTATATTTTTGGAGCTGGAATCAGCACTAAAAGGACGTGCAGTACAAAAGTGCCCCCCCCCAACTCCCTCCAACTCACTCATGGGATGCGAGACTGTCAGTCACATCACAATATAAAATC
>JBBPBX010049730.1:0-25236 GCA_038048925.1 Garcialebias charrua
GGATTCACTCTTCCCAGCAAGTAGACGACAAACAGATGTGGCATAATTTCAGCTCTCTTGAGTATTACATGGGTCACCACCATTTTAGCATAGGCCTGCAGGGCCACAGGGATTCGCATGAGCTTTCCCCTGCCCCATTCCCCGGTATGGCAGTAGCACATCCATGCTGTCATAATCAGAAAATATTCTACCGAGCTCCCTTTAAAATAAGCAGGGCACGGAGGCCAGAGTTTGGTGTCAGGCACCGCAGTAGTACCTGGCTCCCATGAGTACGGACTCACTTCTGACTGACTAGTAGTTGCCTGGCTTTCTTCGGTGGTCATGATTTAAATCGATATTTTTCTAAACCAATAATAGGTGATGTGGGTTTTTCTTCTTACAATTCCACAATAATTGTGGATGATATGTTTTTCCCAATATTCTAACTGTTCTCTTTGTTGGGCTGTTATCTTAACTTTCCAATCACAGCAGCCAGGCAACACTACGCCAGAAGTGTTTGAATATCCGTACTCCCTGTATGTAACACTAAGGTATCTATCTTTACCTTTGCCTTTTACAACCTGAGTTTTACACTTTTCTCCACAAGGTGTTCCTTTAAGCTCTTCAACTCTCTTTAATTCATAAACCTGCTCTTCACAGTGGCAGAGAATAATGTCTCCTTCTTTAGTTGTCACAACAATCTTGTCTGAGGTTGTAAAAGCGTTTATCCAATAAAAGTATATAATTACCGTGGCCAAGGCACAAGGTGGTGTCTGCATTCCGTTCCCTAATGCTCTTTGTTGGATAGTTGGTTATCTGTTAGTTCCTAATTGCTCCTGATGTGAGTTCTCTTGGGTACCGCTCTCTGCTGCTTCAGGGCTGAAGAGTGACTGTTTCCTTGTGGCTCTGGCCTTTTATTCTGAGCCAGCGCCCGGTTCTGGTGGGAGTGGCCTAAGGCTCCTCCCCCCTTTGCGGGCCATGGCTTTGATACACTCCTGTAGGGCTACACGCCCTACTAAGGCAACAAGGATTATGCCTACTAAGCTAACCAAATAAGGCCAGATCTGAAGGAACAGTTCAAACACCCACCCTTCAACAATACTCCCGCCTTCTTTGATCACCTCTCCAACACCATGTATGGCTTCTTTAACTTTGCGGCCTACGGTGTAACTAACAGTCTCATACCATGCGCAGCTATGCAGATTTTCTTTATCACCACATTCTTTCCAGCTTTCTTCTGGATACTGACAGGATATGTTGGAATAGATTTGGTTCGGACCTACCCATTCATATCCCTGTATCTCATCCCCGAGGCACATGCGGCGCCTTGCTGCATGGCCTTCGGCTAGAGCAATCATGGAGTCTGATACAAAGGGAATTATCACTCCCTGAATGTGCTTTCTAGTTCTCAACTTATGTCCCAATATAATATTAGTACAAGTTGTATCGTCAGGCACTGACCTTCTCCATATTTTACCATACTTTTTCCAGACCACCTCTGAAGCGTGGGTTGAGTATTCTCCTGCATAGTAAGCGTCACAATAGCTTTCCCATCCGGGCAGCTCATAACAGGGTCTTCGAGCCAAACTGATCACACACACTGTCTTTTGTTCATTACAAATCATTTTCCATGGCCTAGGACTAACATACCTGTCTGGGCGATATATAGCAGTCGCCCATATATCTTGCTCTTTGGAATACACAGTGGCTAAGAACTGATATCTAATCCAATAATTATTTGATTGATACAAACATGGAACTACCCATTCTTTTATTTCTTCTTCCTGGAACCCCCACCAGGTTCTTGTCTTATCCCGCTTATGATATTCGTGCCAAGCTTGGAGCAATATTTTAACTGTCTGTGCCTTATGTAGAGCGGTACAATCGTAACGCCATGTAGACATGACCGCTACTTCAGTTTCCCACAGCTTGCATCTGGGGGATGCTCCACTACTTTCCCACACTGAGTTATTAAGGCTAAGGAAAATTCGTTCGGCCACACATTTGTCAATTTTGTCAAAGTCACCTTTCGGTGCATTAAGGAGTTCATCTGGTCTAGGCAGTTTTTGTACGAACATGTCAGAATAATATGGCCCCATTAAGCCCGTGTGAAGTCTAGAGTGTCCCTCTACAAAATCACCTTCAAAATGGGGTAACCCTGGGACTATCCAAACCCATGGTAATGTTATATTTAACCAATTTTCATGCCAAGCATTTGCAGGATGAAATATAGCTGCCCAATTCCAATAATAATATCTCTGATTCCAAACTGGTGTTATTGGTAAGTAATACTGAGATTTGCACTCACCATACAGGTTCCAATAGCAGATTGGTAGTTTCTTTAATTTATTTTCTTTGCAATATTCCACGTAGGCCTTTGCCTTCTCTGTGTCATATTTTGGGTATACATGATGTCTTATTGGGAAACCTATGCCGCGGTCTCCCGCCACGTCTATTGGAGTGGGGGGTGCACCAGTATACCACTGACGGGTTGTTCCCCCAGTGGGCCGTACTTTGTGCATTGGGTTGGTCGCATTGGTTTTAAGCCCTTTCTTGTACTTAACAGTGTGAATAGTTTTGACTTTGGTTAAGTTCTTAGTTTCTCTAGTGTAATTTCTTTTGATGAGAGGAGGGCTTTGGTCACAATCCAGATGGAGGTTGCCCCAAAACTCCCAACGAGGGAGAATTGCTTGACAAGTGTCCTCTTTTTCTTTAGGCGGTGCGGGATGGATCACTTCTGTATCCCAGTAACCTTGATGTGCCAACCCTGGTAGTGGTCGACAGGCAAGATCACACTGCGTTTCAGGTGGTTGCTTATCTATTTGGATCCAGTTACATCTCATTTCTCTTCTAACCTCTTGTTCTAAGATTGCTGTCCAAACAACAAACCCGTCCCGCAAAATTAGCAGGTCGGTGATAGTCCAGGACACACCGGTCAGGTTTTCAGCATCAACAGCTGTGTACCATTCAGGCATGTTGTTCAGCTTTTTCCTCCAGGCTCGGTAGCCTGCTTTTCTCACTCGATTCCAAGCAAAAGTCTGATTTTGAATGTTCTCACTTTGATTCCATGGCATGAAGATGTTCTTTCGTGTGATGTCCCAGCAGGTCATGTTTGCATACTTGGATCTCCCGTGGGAGACTCTCACATGCGTTAGGCTCCATGGTCTGATTCCGGCTTGATACAAAATAACCAACAACATTATTAAGCCTATTAACACTACGAATACCCGCAGCAGGATTCGTAGACAAGTCGCTTTATCCATTCTCGTAATCCATGAACAGTCCTTAGGTCGGTCAGGGGTCGCTAGGTCCTCGTAGATGTGTGAGTCATTTTCATAAATGTGTGGATCTTCATCGCTATCTGAATCATCGCTGCTTGAATCCTTACTATTCAGCCTTCTGTTCAGAGGAATCATGTTTGAGAGGATTGCCTTTGGAGCCTTTGTTTCTCTTGGACCTGGGTCTCCTTCTCGAGCGCCTGTGAGTTGTGGTCACTCGGTCTTTGAGGAGTTCTAGATAAAGTGGAGAGGGGTGTGGCAACCCAGGTTGCAATCCTTTCCACACCCACTTCCACTGAATCACCAGCCATTCACCAAGTTTAGGCTGGCGTCCTTCCCAGCGCCATTTCTGGGGGAAACTGGCTCCTTGAGTGTATTTCAGTTGTTTCTTATAATGAGCTATGAAATACTGATCTCCTCTAGCACCCCCTGGGGTCACAGATTCTATTAGAACCATTAATGGTTGGTCTTGATACAACACATGCATCACGTACCCTTCTCTGGACCATGGCCTGTGCCAACGTTGGTAGGGGGTCCTCATACGGTCTCTTAACACTCTTATAGGTAGGTGTTGGTTCTCGATAACATAGCGCTCTGGGTTACTCACCATTCCTTGGATGGTTTTCACCATAGCGGGGCTTGTGGTCCATATCACCATGCCTCCCACAGAGATTTCAAAGAATCGACTTTGGAAGGTTTCACGATAGTTAGGTCCCCATCTCAATTTAATACTTATTCCCGCTACTGTCAGGTAAACCACGTTGAATATCCATGGTGAGGTTGGCGGGCAAGGTTTAGGACCATTTTCATACCGGGGCAGGTATGCTGGCTTCAAGTGATATTCTTTTTGAGGGTCATTTAAATTAGTCTTTTTAAAATATTTGGTGTTTGAATAAAAGTAATTCTTGGTGCAGTCCGTCCACAGAGAGATATCGAGTTTAGGTTTGTTAAGCCAAACTATTTTATTATTTCCTGTTATTTTCAGAGCTGGTATTTTTGGACCATCCCTATCAAATTGAACCAAAATATTCTCAGTATCTTCATCTATTGTTTTTGAGTCTATAATGTCTTCTTCCATTACATGCCTGGTGGAAAAATCGGGTCCAGACATGCCAGGATCCGATGTCGTGTTTCTGGGCTGATCGTGTACCTGGGAGGTTTAGGTGGTGTCTCACCTTTTTCTCTTCTCATCACCCTCTCTTTATAGAGCTCCACACAAAGGGGCGAGGGGTGATGCAAGTCTGGGTTCAACCCCCGCCACACCCATTTCCATTGGGAGACCCCCCAGCATGGAGGTTCAGGCTGTGGGCCGTGTAACTGGCCAAAGGGTGCATCATTGCGGGCAGAGGCTTCGTAATGTTCCCATATATAGAATATCTGATCTATGGCCTTTTCTCTCATTTCGGCCGCGTATCTATCATAATCTTTGCCCATTTCGATCAATTGTGTTGTTATACAGACTAATGGATGCCCTCTGTAGGATATTTTTATCCTGTAAGCCAGCCTTAGGGGATAATTTTCCCAGCTATGGGAAGGGGCACGGATTCGGTCGTACAGCATTCGCACGGGTAGTCTAGTGTTTTCAACCACCACTTTCTCTGGGTCACACTCCCTCTCATGGATTCCTATCCGCAAAGTTGGACTCGTAGCCCAGATGATTTGATCCCCCACTGAGATTTCACAGTATTCTGTTTGATGGGGTTCTGCATAGTTTGGGCCCCATTTGATTTTAACCTGGAGTCCTTGTATTATCATCTGGACCGCGTTAAAAATCCAGGGTGTTCCCATTGGGCTTGGGTTATATGGGAGTGTAGTGAAATCACTTATCCAGACTAACCCAAGAGGCCTGTCTTTTGCCTGGGTGAGGTCTGGTTCCCTGTATGTCCTTACACAGGAATTGTAATAGTTTGATGACCCATTGTATTGGATGGAGAAGTCTTTTCTCGGCCGATCTAGTTTTACCAGTTTACCGTGGACAATTAGGGCTGGAACATAGGGCCCAATTCTGGCCCTTTGGAACAACACATTTACCACTTCCTCACGCGGTTGCTTTTTTGTTCTGGGGAGAAAATCTATCTCGCCTGGCCCATAGGGCGCACACGCGTACGGGTAGTTCCGGTACCAACATGAACCCGCTGTTCCAACTGACTTTAGATTAGCTTTTCCATTCCAAATTATACTAGGGCATCTTATAATTTTTCTTAGCTTTTTTCTACCTTTTCTGTTGTTGCGATGAGATCCATTGATGACTCTAGCGACCCTTTGGTTGGTTTTTACTTGTCCGCTTTCTTCCATTTTCGATGGAACGTTTTGCTGGCCCAAGCTTTTAATCCACTTTGTTTCTTTCCTGCTTTGCTTGATCGAGGCTTTTCTGCTTCGTCTTTGCTGTCCTCGATCGGCTGAACTGTGGCTCCGACTGAGTACACACCCAGGTATGGTGCAAGGATCATTTGCACGGAAATTCTAACCCTCTGGGTGGAGTCTGGCCTGATGGGTGTGTTCACCCGTTGCGCTGCTGTTCCGGGAATCTGCAGCACTCCGTGCCTCTCCCAGGCTTCCGGGGTGACTAAATACTCAGCGGTTTTCTGCTTGGCTCTCGCCCCATGTACTGTCCACGCATCTAAACTGGTGGTGGTGTAGTACAAATTTGTGTGTCTGGCCCCTGCTTCCCGAGGGACTTCAGGCAGGTCTACCAGTGGAAGACTCTGATTCAAGACCACCTCTGCAATCAGTTGGGCCCATGTTGCTAATTCCCAGGGACCTTTCCACCCTCCTTTCTGAGCTTCTTCGTTTATCTCATCGGGGAGCTGGTTCGTTTCTATTCCTTCTGTCTCTGATGGGTCCCGAAATACTCTAAAGACTAATGGGAATTGGGTTGTGCCGAGAGGGGCGTCTTTCACTCTCCCCATCATAGGGCTATAGGGCCAGGACTGCTGTATTGATTGTTCGAGTAGGTCTCGAGGGTTCCAATCCCTCTCTTTTGAGTCAGTTTGTTCTACCCCACTGGGACCTTCTATACCTGGATACAGGGGTGGAGCCGAGGGGCTCGCATTTGGTCCCCGGTCATACCTCTGTATGGTCGGGGCTTGCCTCAGGACCTCAGATTTTTCTTTGTCAACCTGTGTTTTAAAGGCTTTGAGCGGGTCGCAGCATTTCCTTGTCTGCCAACCCATTGCTTTCTCAGAGTGCAACAGCCGAGCTCGTAGCATCTCAGCTCGGCAGTCTTCGCAATATTTCACGTCTGTTCCATCCCATTCACAGGTACAGTCCTTCGGGCCTTTTCCACTCAGATCCCATTGAGTGATAATGATTATTCGAGGCAAGACAGCAATTCTGCATTCTCCGCAGATAAACGCGTTCATTACTTTTACTGGTTTTATTTTTAAGTGTTCAACATCAAATCTGTTTGATTTAGGCCTGAGGGGCTTTTTCTTCCCCGGGCCTCCAAATTTTAAAGGCAAACCAGTAGCCTTTGCGCAAATCGCACACTGATTATACAGTGCACTCCACTTTATAACTTCCTTCTCCGTTGACAGGTATCCTTTTTTGGCATATTCCAATGTGTTCAGGGCCCTTCCTGCCCAGAGCCCTGTGCTTGTCCTTCGTAGGATAACTCCCCCGTATATAGTGGCCATTCTAATGTAGGGGAGCATGCTGCTTGGTTCACTGGCCATAATCCGGTTTCTGGTTTCAACTTAGCTAGGAATTGGTTTCAATTGCTCTATACCTTGGACCCCTTTTTTGACTAATTCTACGGTGTTTTTGTCCAATAGTCTTTTGACTCTGTCTGTGGCGTTGTATTTGGGTCTTACCGCAACTGCTGACGGGTGATCCTGGGCTCTGATCCACACCTTCTGCCCCACCTTGAATGAGACGTCAGAGTCTGACTGTTCCCCTTTATCATCGGAGCCCCGCCCAGTTTCCTGCGTGGTGAACTCTCGTTGGTTAAGCTCCTCTGAAGGGGAGGGCCTATCAGCTCTGCGCCTGTCATTCAAGGCCTGTCCTATTTCCACAGTTTTAGTGCTCCATTCTTTGGTATTAGCATTTTTAGCTATCCAATTTTTGACTAAACCTATGGCTCTTTCAGCCACTCCGTTAGCTTGGGGTGTGTAGGGAGGTGAGTAAACACGCATTACCCCAAATGTCTGGCACCAGTGATCTACTTGTGCATTGCGAAAGTGTGTCCCATTATCGGTTCTCAACTCTTTTGGAATACCTAACGCCCCACAGACTTGTTCCAGCATGCTAACAACACTGTTGCCATTAGCTTTTCTTGCTGGTTTCACTATCACATACCCTGACATTGAGTCCACCAGCACAATAAGGTATTTCTCTCCCTTCTTGCCTGTGATCCCCATGGGTCCAGCTACGTCCATGCACACTGAACCCCAGGGTATGGTACTTTTGATAGTTTGTCCATCCACTCGGTGCCCCCTGCGCCCTGCATTATATTGACCACATATCTTACAGTCCAGTAGCACTTCGCGGATTTGTTTTAAGGGAATCCAGAGCTCCTGATGCTCCAATTCCTTACGTGTAGGTTGCACGCCCGCATGACCTAAGCTCTCATGCACGCCCCGCACAACCTCAGACACGTACTTCTGTGGGACCCTCCTTCCCTGGGGGGTTTGTTCCCACTTCTCGATCCCGACAAAAACGATTTTTCTCTGTTGTACATAACGATCAACTTCATCATTACCCTGCCAGTGCTTTCCTTCTCTAGTGTGGGATCTCTGGTGCTCGACTTCCAATTGCAAGTTTAGCCTAATTTCAGCTATTTTCTTCCACAAGTCATGATGAGCCACCACTTTCCCTTTAGCACTTTCAAACCCATTTTCTTCCCAAATGGATAAATCTTCATTCAGAGCCTGTGCACAGTAATAACTGTCAGTCACTACTCGTGCTGTTTTTACTTTTCTGTGAGTGAGTTCTAGCAACCCTTCGAGTACTGCCGTAACTTCTCCAGTTTGCGCACTTCCTGGCACTCTCCCCCTCCTACGGCAGCACTCGTTCCCTTGAAATTTGAGGATGAATCCCCAGTGTGCTACCTGATCGGTTCCTTTCTTAGATCCGTCGGTGTAGAGAGTCCAGTCGTGTGTCTTTGGTTTTTCGGGCATCTCATTTTTTGCTTTTTTACTCACAGGTTGTGCTGGTCCTATCTCCAGATCGGGGTCTAATAAAATGTCCTCCCATCTACCCCATCTGGAATTCGTGGCTTTGGTACTTTCTATTGTCCCTTTTCTGAGATATTTGTGCACTTGACTTTGTGTTATGACTTTGATAGGTTGGCCTTGAGCTAGATCTTTTAGAGTACCCCAGTATCTGGCTAACACTGCCAGTTCTTTTTCTTCCTGGGGAAACTTTTTCTCAACTGAGGTTAACGAGTAACTCCAGAGAGTGACTAGCCCTCCATGTTCATTTTTAACTGATACCATAGCGTTGTCATCTTCGCAACTGACTTCAGCTACTAGTTTTGTCATTACACTTCTTGGCTCTAATCGCACTGCTTCTTTGATCTTTTCTCTGAGTTCTTCCAGATCTTTCTGATTTCCGGCTGTCCAAATCCATGCTTGTTTGCTTTTCTTTTCATCCTGTCCTTCCTTTTTCTTCAGACAGGCATACAAGGGTTTTGCATATTTTTGGTAGTTAGGGACATGATCTCTCACATAGTTGCACAGTCCTAAGATTTTTTGTAGCTCGTTTTCGGATTCAGGGGGCTGAATTTGCTCAAGTTTTTCTCTGTAACCCTCGGAAAGTCCCAGATCGGCCGTTACTTGGAAACCTAAATAGTTTACTTGGAACTGCCCAAACTGACATTTCTTCAGATTAAGTTTCAGCCCTGCTTTTGTAACTCGTTGCAACACTTCTGCCAACCGTTCTAGGTGTTCTTCCTCTGTGTCATCTGCGATGAACACATCATCGATGTAAACTGTTGCGCCCAAGTCTTTAAGCACATCCATTACGGCTGACTGAAACACATTTGGAGAGTTTTTGTACCCCTGTGGCAAACGCTGCCACACATAGCTCCTTCCTTGATGGGTAAAAGCTGTTTTCCCTTGTGATTGTTTAGCCAGTCTGAGAGAGAAGAATCCATTTGCCAAATCAATGCAGGATTTGTACTTTTTCACTTGTAGAGTTTTCAGAGTTCCTTGAGGGTTTATGAGGCTCGCTCGGTTTGCTACCGTTCGCCTATTTAGTGCTTTAAAATTAATTACTGGTCTCCATCCCCCTCCTGCGGACTCAGGTTTCTTTACCGCTTGAATGGGGCTGTTAGTAATGGGATAAGATTCTTCTCTAATAATCCCTAAAGCACTTAATTCCCTCACAATTTTGTTCATTTCTTCTATTGCTCCTGGGTTCAAAGGGTACTGTCTTACCGGTGGATGTACACCTCCTTCAATTGTATGTACAATTGATGGGCCTAAATCTCCACAATCATTTTTAAATCTGGCCACTGAGGCTGACTCTATGATTTGTCTTAACTTCTCTTTCCCAGCCGGGGAGAAGTCACTTTCATTTATTCTTTGTTCTGTTACTTCGGAATATTTACAGGTTTATACCATTCTTCTGATTCATGTTTTTCATGAGTGGGCCCTATTTTCACTAACCTGGATTTAAGCATATCCAGTCGTCTATTTAGAGCTCTACGGTCTTTCCGTGGTTTTCTTAATTCTTTCAAATCAGTTATTGCAACTAGGTTGTATGGTCCTTTGATCCACACAATTCCGTGCCATAATGCATAAGGCATTTTTTCTATGGTTCCATTAGCCAATTGAACCGTTAAGTGTCCTATTGTTTTTAGGTTTTTGCGGGTCATGGACACCTCTGCCCCAGAGTCTATCAGATAGGGCTCTCCGTCCACTTTGGTGTGGATTTCGTCCCCATCCCAATAAGCGCCTTCTAGGGTGACCCGCGACCTATCAGCCATTATTTAGCTGGCCCCCCGTCCCTTTTCTTTCGGGATTCCTGGAGGGCCTGTCTCTGCTCAGGGGTCATTCTATTATATTCTTCTGTAGGCACGTAATCGCTCTTTTTCTGAGGTGCTGCATTTCCAGGTGAAGCTTGATACCTTCTTGGCTGTTGGTTTCTGTACTGTTGTTCTTGCTGAGGTCTCTGAGACCGTTCTCCATACTGTTGTTCGGATCGTGGTCTTTGGGGATTTTCTCTGTATTGTGGCTCAGACTGCCTTGGGGACCCTCTATATTGTTGCTGCTGTTGTTGTTGAGGGGCCCTAGGGGCCACTTTTGGCTGTTTTGAGCTCTGTTTTGTCTCATTTTTCCTTTTTTCCTCCCAGTACTGTTGTTCTAGATCATAAGCTTTCACTGCCTGATCGATCTGGGGGACTAAAGTATCATTGGGCATTGAAATGAATTTCACTTCACCTTTCCTACCCTTTGTTACTACTCTTAAGGCTTTAACATACCTTTTTGGTGGGACATTTTGTTTTAGTGAATACCAGACTGATGTGAGGTGTTGGCCTTGATCCATGCGTACTTTTGCCCGTTGAATTTGAGCATCCTCGTCGTCCATGTCCTCAAGTACCAATCTCTCAAAATGATCTTGAGCTGTCTCCTCTTTGCCCACTGGGTTTGCAGTGACATTACCCAGCCACAGCTTTCTGGCTGCATCACACTCGGTGGAACTGATCACCATAGGCCATACATCTTTTATGTATTCTTCGGGTTTTTCATCAGATCTTTTTTCCCTTACTAGATTTTTCAGCATTTTGTACTCACGATAACTATCAGCTTCTGAGCTGATGGTTCGGTTCTGTTCCGCCCTCTTAGATTTTTGGTCTAACTGAGGTTCGTGGTATTCCTGACTAGTTTCTCCCTGACCAGATGCTTCTTCATCACTCTCTGATATCTCATCCCTCATTTTCTCGTTTGTTTCTTTGGCATATTTATATGCAGTCTTTCTCATTCTTCTCAGCATCACATCGTGCGCTATTGACACATAAGCTGTTCTAAAATTTTCGGTTAGGTCTTGGTGAGCGGCCAATGTGGGGAACATGGGCATCATCAAAATGTTAGCCCATTCTCCCAAGGTGGCTTTTACTGTCAATCCCACCATCTCATCTAAACTGTCCGCCCACACAGGTGGAATGTCACGGTTGCTTTGACCGGCCTCAGGAACGTAGGTACTACGTCCCTGTTTTGTCTTTATGGGACCCCAAGTTGGGTCCCTGGCTATTCTTTCTGATGCTTGCTGTGGATCTATTAGTGGCACTGGTTTCTTTTGCCCCTTCTTTAGTCCAAACCTCAAGGACTTTTTTGGTAGATGATTCTGCTCCATTGAGCTCAGGCTAACACTATCGTCACTTTCATAGTTTATTAAACCTAGGTCTTCATCAGAATCTTGGTCTAATCTTTCTTGTGGCTGTTCATCCCCGATCTCTGCGTTTCCCGCATTTAGAGCTTGTATTTCGGTGACTACCTGGCGTCCAGTTCGTCCTTCTGGAGTGTCTGCTCCACTCTTCCTGTTTCTGGTATTAGAACTGTTCGACTCTTTCCCTATGGGGGTGGTCTCAATCAGTGTTAACCTTTGGTGGGTGTCTTTCGCGATGGACTTCTTTTGTCCTGTGACCCCTGAGGTACCTGGCATCTCTCCATCATTTATTTCAGTGTTCTTGGGTTGTTTGTTGACGGATTGTTTCCCTGGCGGGGACATTTCGGCCAACAACCGTTTCTTTCGTTCTTCCTCCAGGTGGGGTGGGGTCAATATGACTATTTCTTGTAGCAAGGTAATGCTTGGCATGCTGCTTGCCAAATAAGTCATCGTATGAACCGCAACTCGTTCGGCTATTTCCCACTGGAGGTTTTCAGATCGTAACCCTTCGGTTGTCGTTACTACTCGTCTGAAGTTTTTCGCGAGCGCTTGGGCCATCCCTTGCTCGAGGGCCTTTATCATTTCTCTCATATACCCATCATTACTATCTGCTTTTTTGTAGCTTCTAATTGGGACATGTATTATAGTATTATACAAGAGATTCCCTCCGCTCGTTAGGCGCACTTTTGACTCTGACTCTCGTGTCTGTGCCATCAACTCTTTTACCTCATTCTCATATTGGGGTCCAGCTGCAGTGTTCAGGACCTTTCTGAAAGTTTTGTTATGGATTTTACAGTTATCTTTGGTGAATACCAGCAGCCCATCGCCCTCCATTGTGAAGGCGCTTCCTACCAAACTACATACCTTGATCCCATTTTGGAGTTTTAAGACCCGAGCTTCGTCGGGTAATGGGCCGAGGGGTTTTGAGAATTGGATTGTCTCTTGGGGTTGCTTGCGAGGAGATCCGCTCCTTGGTTTTTCTCTTGGGGCTGGCTCTGGTACCCCTTCAAGGAGTCCTATGAAAGTTTGCCCTGTACTGCCTGGTCCAGGAGGGAACTCAAAGTTTGTTTCATTATGTTTTGTTTTAGCACTAGATTTCTTATGAATTTCTCCCGAGGTTCGTAAGGAACCTACTAGGGGTTGTTTAGTTTCCTGTTGGGGTTTTAACTGCCCTTTTGGGTTATGTATCTCCGTTTTTTCTACGGGGTTTACGTTCAAGAATTCGGCTAACTGTTTTGCCAGGGCTCGGGTCATAATTTTGAATCCCTTACCGGCGTTGTCATCTGACTCACCGGGATTTGAGTCTCCGTTGTCTTTTCTTTCTTTCCTCTTTCTTTCGGGGCTGGTGACAGGAGACCTGGGGTCCCCTTCATTGTCCGTTTCGCTTGATTCTGGGTCAGTCCCATAAGTACGGTTTTCTCTGTAAGTTCTTAAGTTCCCCTTGGAACCCCATGAACTGGGACCCTGGTTTGAGGCTGGTTTTATGGCTGCGCAGCCCAGCCCACTGCTGCCTCGCTCTTGTGGCATCGCTTTTTTCCGACCTGATATCATTTGTTTGTACTGCCCCAGTTTAATCAGTTCATTCCTGTACCCCTGGAATCTCGAAGCCGCTTTCACCTCTGGGTTCCTGAGATCCCAGTCTACATCCATCTCCTTAGCTACCATTTTTACTAGGGGATCGTATTCTGCTGAGGGGCTGTATATCATTATTATTTCTCTAGTGGTTGTTATTTCAATCTGCCGCACCCACCATTTTAACCAACTGTGGATTTCAGTCTTTGTTTTTATTGCTGTCGGGTTTTCCCATACCTCTATTCGAATTTTACTTCCCGCAGGGGTGCAATCAACCGTGCCCCATTTTTTTATTTCTTTATGCAGGCTTTCCTGCAAGGTTTTCTCATCCATTTTCGGGTAGTTTTGTTTGAACGATTGTTTGACCATTTCCTGTACTCGTGGATCCCAGGTTTCATACCCTCGGCCATACAGGATAACTTCAAGGCCTAACTTATTTTCTTTTTCTGTGACCCTTGTTCTTTTAGGAGCAACGGGCCTCCTTTCTGGCTCAGGTTCTTTATCGGACTCTTCCGGAGTGTTTATTTCGGAGTCTGATCCATGTTCCGGGTTACTTGTTACTCCATTCCTTATCTGTCGGTATTGTCTCAATTTATCTATTTCTTCCCTATACGTTTCACTCATCGGGGTTGCTTTAACGTTTGGGTCTATTAAGTATACACCCAACCCGGTTTCTTTGGCAACCCTTTTTATTAGGGGGTCATACTCAGTTGAAGGACTGAGGATAGAGGTCACATTTCCGCGCCTACTCTCCTCAATCTGATTCATCACCCATCGTAGCCATGCTCTAATCTCGCACTTGCTTGTTATTTCTGCCGAGTCTTTTACTACTATTAGTTGACTGTTGTCTGTTCCTGGCAAACCATAGTATTCTTTTTTATGTTTCATATAATGCACCAGACCTTGTTTTAGGGTCTTTTCCTCTATATCTGCGCTGTTCTCCCTAACTACCCTCTGAACATCTGGGTGCCAGGTCTCAAAACCATGGCCGTATGGGAGAATGGTAAATTTCAGCTCTTTTGGTGTTTCTCCACCTGGCGGGGGAGCTGTTGGATTTGTTCCTTCTTCTCCGAGTTCGTCATCCGTTTCCCTAGAGGACTCTGTCACGGATCCTTGCTCAACGGTTTTAAGTTTTCTGCTTTCTTTGTACACCCCCATCTTGGCCAATTCCTCATCATATAGAGGGTGCCTTTTGATTGCCTTTGCATCAGTGGTTACATTAGACCACCCTATTCCTGATGATCTAGCCACCCTCTTTACGAGAGGGTCGTATTTGGCTGAGGGACTGTGTAACATTGATATATTCAAACTTGCAGGTGATTCGAGCACAACGTTCCACCATATTAACCATTTTTTTACATCGGCTTTATGGGTTACTGGGCCTGGGTCTTTTAGTACCACTATTTGGTGGCCTTCTATTAACCCAGGGCAATAGTAGGTAGTCTTATGCTCCATTATCGTAGCAAGNCACTATCTGACGGCCTTCTACCAACCCAGGACTACAGAAGATATTTTTGTCTGCTATTTCCTTAGCCAGGTGGGTCTCTAATTCCTTATCGTTTACTTTTATGTGACTTCTTCTGTATTTAATTTGAAGATTGGAATGCCAAGTATGGAACCCCTGGCCATACGGAATTATTTCTATCGGAATCTCATTCTTTGGCTCGCCTTCGGTGTCCGATTCTTGTTGGTTCGGATCGTCCGTTTTGGGCGGATCCTCAGTCTTTGTCGTTGCCGCTGGTGCGGGTTTTGGTCCAGTTGGATCGTTTTCTGTGGACTGGACCACCAGTCCTGTTGGTGCCGCTTCTGCAGCCATTTTTCGTTTTTGTCGTCTCGAGTTTGTCCGTTTTCAAAGCCGACTGACTTTATGTCCCTGTACCTGGGATGAAAACCGACCTGCTGCTAATCTTACTCCCGATCTATGGTCAGTAGATCACGAATAAGCCCTTTTTACCCCGCCCACTGCTGTGGAATTAAGGGGCACTTAGCTGATAGCTTAGACCAGCCGACTACAACTTCTCTACTCTAAGAGGAGTCGTTTTTCTGGCGCTTGTCAGTCCTTTGACGCACGCCTTGTCTCTTGGGAGTCTTTATTCATAAAGAGGGTCCCTTCGTGGTCGCCATGTTTGCTTATCTGAATAATCAGCGAGGTAATCACAAGGTGCGTGACACGCCCTCACTGCAGCCTACCTGCTAACAGGGTCTATTGAACCGGTCCCGGAGTTTGGGTATTACCTTGAACTACGTGGGACAGCTTCCGACTGAAGGCTGTCGATGGGAGAATTCATCTGGACTATTCACCTCCTAGCTTCCATAAGCCACACCCCTTTTTCACCTTGCCCCTCCCTCCACCTCAGCAGCTGGGGACCGGAGGGTTTAGTACAAGGCAACTCATGTTAACGGAGGCTTCTCCCGTGTTTAAGCTCGCTATTGTTACTGATCCAGTTAATTTTAGGATCCAGGAGATCGGATCCTGGGGTATTGTTTTTATATTAAACCTTAGATGCTAATGCTTAACCTTTCAAAACCTCCCAATATTTGATGTTATCTTTGTGAACCAAACTTTACATTTCCATGGACAAGTGGATAATGAATAAAAGTCAAGAATTTTACGTTTTGTTTATTTTAATCAATTATTTTGCAGGGAAGGATCAGCGTTTACAGCATAACAGTACAATTAATTATTATGATTATAAGTAAAACAAAAGTATTAATTCACCAACACTCCTCAGACCTGATGTTAAGTTGTTCAGTCTGCATGTAGTCTTTGAGGAGGTTCTTTTCTGGAGTCCAGGCTGGAGAGGCTCGGAGGGTAGTCTCATTGATGTCACACAGTTAACACTTCCAATACCCATCCAGTCTTATAGACCAGAATTAGAGCGCTTAATCATAAGAAACTTCCTCATCCAGCTTTATGAGCTAGAGTTTAGAGTACACTCACTCTTTTCCATCTCATCTGATTTTAAGAATCAGAGTTAGAGTGGTCTTCTGCAAACACACGTCTCTCCTGACCTTAAGGATCAGGGTTTAGAGTTTTACTTAAAATCTTACCCAGTGTATGTATCTCACCAGAGCCCTCCGGATTATCAAGCAACCTCGAGCCATTAAGTCTCTAAGATAATTGAATTGTCTATTTGCTTCCGCTCTATCCGCGTTTAATTTGATTTGATTTAAATCTAGCTGAAGCCAGGATTCAGTAAGGTGTCTTACAGGCATACCCTTTTCCTTCCTCAAAGTCCCTCGGGGACCGAGAGGGAATACCTGAAGCAGTCGCCTTCAGTCCCTGAGGACTGAGACTCACCTCTGACTCCCTGCTGGTCTGATCTGAAGAAACAAGTTTTGCTTCGTCCTGGCTGTCTGGGTAAAAACTGTCCAGTCTTTCCTCAAAGCTTAAAAATGAAAGAAAAGAAGTCTCTCCCCAGGACGCTTGCTTCCTCCTGTCAGCAAGGAGTCGATCTGAACCACGCCTTGGGTCTTCAGTGGAGCAGGTCAGCTCCAGTTACTCGATGTCTGATGTACAGCTCCTCGACCGCATCATGACAACTTCGGACAGCCTGACAGCTGGACTGCCTCGTCCTGTCGCAACAGGGTGGTTAAATAGAAATCTTAGTCCCGCCTCCTCCCTGGGAGGAGGGGGATAGCTAGTCTGTGATTGGCTAGGTTTGCTTGCTTGGGCAGAGCTGCAGTTCTGTTCTATTCTTGCAATCTCTGCTTGAAGCTACATGATCCCTTATTAGGTAATGAATTTGCTCTTTGTGCTCGAGGCTGGATGATTCACCAGGGCGGAGGTTGACACAACTCTGGTCAGTTAGTTACATCACTTTTTCCAGTAAAGTGTTTGCAAGTTATACTTCCCAACATGTGTGTTTTGCAATAGACCACTTTTGTCACAAAACCATCTTTGAAACATAGTAACACATCATTACAATTGCTATCATAAAATGATTAACTCTCTATCATAACAACATCACATTAAATGATTATATTGGTTACAATCATATCTCACTTGATTATATTAAGTAAAACACATCTTACTCGATTATTTTAGTTAAAACACATATACCATGATTATTGGTTAAAATCATATATCTCATGATTATACTGATTAAAACATGTTAATTTTAAAACCAATTACGGTTAAACCAGGTTCAGATAAAAACATTTCAAAGTTAGAACAAGTCTTTTGCTTCACGTTTTCTTCCTCCTGCTCTCTGCTGCAGTTAAAATGTTCGTGTATGAACTTAATAATGTGGCTGCTTGTTTTTAGGAAGTGACTTTCTTCATGACTTTCACAACTCTTTAACGGTTAAACTTTTAAGACACAGTTAACTTCTCTTATTTATCTTAGCTTTATAACTACAATTTCTTTTATTCAGACTTTATAGACTTTTCTAATGTTTAAAACAATTATTCTTTTCTGCTCCCTTTGCCGTTCTCCTCCTGTGCTCTGCCTGTCTGTGTGAGCGTGCGTCTGGGTGAGTGTGTGTGTGAGTGTGTGTGTGTGTGTGTGTTTCTGAGTGGAGCATTTCTGCAGCACTCTGTGCTCCCTTTCTGAACAGATGAGATAACTGAAGTTGCATAATAGACAAGTCCGGACAAGTCCTAGACAAGACCAGACATGTTTCTACCTCGACAACTGTTATTACTATATTTTTGCACTACTTTCCATAAGCTTTCCTGTACTGATTAATTTTTGTTGGCTTTGAATCCATAATAAACTCACTCTCCTCGACAACTTGTAAAATGTGTCCAAGGCCACAGAGTCAAATTTGTCCTTCAATTCTACATCACACTGCAAATCAATGATTTCAACATGTCAACAGGCACATCATAAGCTCTGATGGTGAGTGGTGAGAGAAAAACTGCAAATTCTGTCTCGAGATTGCCTTTGTGGCGGTGCCGATACGACTGCGGCTTCGTGCACTCGGCCCATCTTGTGTGCGTAATTTCAATCATGTTGTATTGTTCCCTGTCAATAAAGATATATTACTGTATATTCTTCTAAAGACCTGAAATCGTTTCTCAAACTCCCTTAGCAACCTTGAAATCTTGTTTTTGTACTGTTTCACATCAGGAGGAACGCTTGCAGCGCACACGGACACAGGGAAAATGAGCAGGGTCTCCGTTTGCTATCTGCTGCGTCTCCCATAATAAAACACAGTGCCCCTGGGTCCTAGAGGCACCCGGTTTGAGTAGGAAAACATAGGAACTGACTAAAACACAGCGCCTCTAGCGGACAACATAGGAACTGCAGATTTTTAAGAAAATAGCGTTTATTCTTTTTTTAATAATTCAGATTCATCCGCGGGCCAACTAAAACCCCCTGGCGGGCTGGATGCGGCCCACGGGCCGCGTGTTTCACACCCCTGCACTAGACTAAGGAACATCTTCTACCCTGAGGCTGTTAGACTCATAAACCCCTAACCAGGATAACCACTGTGAGAAAAAAAACAAACACTGTAGCCTAATTCAGCTTTAATTGTTGATATGTGCTGTTGATTATCCATGCTGCTGATATCTTGCTGCTGATTATTTCATGCTGCTGTATTTATTCATTCATACTCATCCACCCACAAAGACTCATGTTTGTGCTGCTGTGGTTCAGTGTATTGTTTTGCACTATTAGTTATTAGCGTACATCTTTCAGATATTTTAGCGTACTGTTTGGCATTTGTTTATCATACATCTTAGGGAATAAGGATCAAAGACATAAACTGTTTCTTTTTACACTTTATATTTTTGCTATTGTTGGATGTAACTGTGACCCTGTGTACATCATTTTGTTGCACCTCATGTACCACATGTGATGCAAATGATAATGAAGAACCTTGACCTTAAAGCTCCACTGACATGATTTTTTAACTTTTCAAAAAATGGCACAACATATATAAATATTAAGATTGACCCCTGACCGTTTTTGCTAAAATAATGTTAAATGAATGAAAATTTCTCTCAAGAATAGTTTAAAATTAGCGCTGTTTTTTTACACGGTAAATACGGGTTTTCCGGTCACGTGTTTGTGACGTCAGATAAAGGAATTTGCTCCAAGCGCACATTGAATACTATGTAGAAATATATAAACGCATCCGTCGAATTTAGCCATCTAAAACTGTAGATATTAGAGATTTAGCTCCAGTTCGTGAAGCAGAAGTTATTTTGAGTGATAAAAAACAAGGAGCAATGTTTCATTTCTCCGTGTTGTTTGTTGTTATTTCAGGAAATGTTGCACATTCAAGAATTGAGCACCAGATGTCAGCAAAGCTACCGTGAACTCTTACAGAGCTCTGTAATGGAGAAATATCTAAACGTATCCGTCGAATTTAGCCATTTAAAACATCAGATATTAGCGATTTGGCTTAAGTCCATGAAGTAGAAGTTATTTTGAGTGATAAAACACAAGGAGCAATGTTTCATTTCTCCGTGTTGGTTGTTTTTATTTCAGGAAATGTTGCACATTCATGAAGTGAGCACCAGATGTCAGCCAAGGGCTCACTTCATGAATGTGCAACATTTCCTGAAATAAAAACAACCAACACGGAGAAATGAAACATTGCTCCTTGTGTTTTATCACTCAAAATAACTTCTACTTCATGGACTTAAGCCAAATCGCTAATATCTGATGTTTTAAATGGCTAAATTCGACGGATACGTTTAGATATTTCTCCATTACAGAGCTCTGTAAGAGTTCACGGTAGCTTTGCTGACATCTGGTGCTCAATTCATGAAAGTGCAACATTTCCTGAAATAACAACAAGCAACACGGAGAAATGAAACATTGCTCCTTGTTTTTTATCACTCAAAATAACTTCTGCTTCACGAACTGGAGCTAAATCTCTAATATCTACAGTTTTAGATGGCTAAATTCGACGGATGCGTTTATATATTTCTACATAGTATTCAATGTGCGCTTGGAGCAAATTCCTTTATCTGACGTCACAAACACGTGACCGGAAAACCCGTATTTACCGTGTAAAAAAACAGCGCTAATTTTAAACTATTCTTGAGAGAAATTTTCATTCATTTAACATTATTTTAGCAAAAACGGTCAGGGGTCAATCTTAATATTTATATATGTTGTGCCATTTTTTGAAAAGTTAAAAAATCATGTCAGTGGAGCTTTAAGTTACAGCAACTTTTGTGATTTCTAAAACTATGCTTATGGTGACAATCTTGAATTGGACTGACCCCAAAAAGTGATTAGTTATTGAATTAAAATAAATAATTTGTTTTAAGGATATCGTGAAAGTGTGCCCTGCCAACAGACAAAAACTTGAATGTTAATGCAGATGTTTTAGGTGAGGATCTTGCATAGTGTGTAGCTTTGGGAGTGTGTGCTGTCAATGGCTCAGCAACAACCACACCAAATTTTAGCCCAATGGGACTTTTTTTTTTCTTCAGTAGCTTGAGTTATGGCTATCTTTGTATTTTCTCAGGTGAGTCGACTATGGTGGCAATTTTTGGTTGGGTTGCCTCTAAAATGTAATCACTTGTACTTGTACATGCATTTGGTTTATTTCACTGAATGATTAATTAAAATCAGTCCAGAGATTATTGAGCTATTTTGCTAGTATAAAGAAAGGTGTCTCTACAAAGTGTATGCCAAGCATTCAAATAAATATCTCGGAAAATATGTTGGACATTAGTTTCAGCCAAAGCAAATTTTACGTCAGTATCTGTAAATTTAACAGCTATAGTCATGCTTGTGCTTTTGAAAGTCAGGTTGTTATTGTAGCCATCCTAAATCAAATTGACTCTAAAAGTTAAAAGAGTTGTACTTTGTAGATGTACATCACATATATACTATAGGCAAGTTTTAATACATTGTGTATAGGGATCCATAGGTTGTATTGTTAATATATAAACACACACGCACACACACAAGAGGAATGGATAAACCATTGTTTTGCCTTTTGGCAGTGTGCAATAAAATAAATCTAATAAGAAAAAATCCAAACATTAAAAGGTTTAATAGGCAGCATTTGTGCCACAATTTTGAATCAAATTTTCCCCCTTACAGCTTCTCTTCTTGTTTTGTCTCTCATCGTTTTCCTTCCTTTCATCATCTCCCCTCCATTGACACCCATCATTAATACAAATCATCTACACTAATATTCCACTCTGCCAGGCTTGAGTGATAGCCGTCATGCAAAGCTTGCTTTGCAGGCCAAAGTAATTAAAGAGGCAGCGTTGAAACAAAGGACTGGACAGAAAAGTGCTTTAGAGAAAATGAAAGAACTGCAGGCTGAAAGAAGATGAAGCAATCAGGTGGTGGGTTCCACCACAGTGACTCTGTTGATGAAAAAAAAAAATCTGCTGTACACTTTAATCGTGTATTTACCAAGCATTTAGTGGAAGTAAGTCCCAACAAGATTAACTGAACAGTGTATTTATTAGAGACAGTTGTGATGCCCTTAAAACATGTTCTGCTTTAACATACAAATACACATTTGTACCAACTCAGTTCTGTTCTGGTTCAGTGACACAGGTTCGGCCAGGTACACTTCCCCCACGCCACGAGGCCAGTCCAAAAAAAAGGCAGAGGAAAAGTCAGCAAAATACCTCCCTGCGATTCTTGTTGGAACCAGATAGAACCACAGATCCAGATGGGAAGATCAGCTGGGGTCCAGAAAGAGAGAGGGGGGGCGACCACAGAGGCTTCTTGGGACAGTTCCCAAGCTCGAGGGGTCACTTGGCCAGCAGGATGCGCTCAGAATGCAGGATGCAGCGGCCAGTCCTGGACCTAAATATTTTTATTTGGATGGTCCCGTGCGGCTCTCTGAGTCACTGAACACCAAATTCGGTTGGAAGGTGGACCAACTTTAGTCCAATTCGAAAAACAGGTCAGTTTGATGATAAAAAGACTACAGAGAAGCCAGAGGGAGCAGTGTCCATACGCTCACATGCTGTTTGTGCACGTGAGGATTCTGGCAGGAGTTTGCATTGGATTTCATCGGCCCTGGATAATATTAACTTTATTCCGGATCACGTTGTTGCTCTCTGCTGACCTGAAAAAGGCTAGGACCATGCCTTTATTTTCAGGAGGATTTTCTGGCAGCTCACTCTGCTATTTGCTACAAATTATCCGTTGATTCTGGACCTAGCTTCTGTTTCCCATGGCCGCATCCATTCATATTCACAGGGGGGCTGGAGCCCCCCTCAGCCAAATTCAAACTGCAGTTGGGCCACCTCATCGGATGTGTTCGCCTCTGTTTCCCATGGCCGCATCCACCCATCTTCACAGGGGGGCTGGAGCCTCCCTCAGCCTAACACAAATTGCAGTTGGGCCTCCACAACGGATTTGTTTGCCCATTTAATTTGTGATGCTTTATGGTCTGAGACTTTTCTACACCATTCATATCACTGTCATTATTTTCAGATCTCAGACTATCTGGAATCACTGAATCTTATTAACACATCTGGATCTGCCCAATCACTGCAACTTTCACTGTTTTTGGGTTATGAATGACCGTGTCTTCATTAATGTTTCTCATGGTTCAATTATGGGGGCTAATTGTCACACTGTTAACTCCTGTAATTACACATCAGTGACAAAGAAGTCAAGAAAATGTCTGATAATAATGTTGTTATTGATCTCAGGGATTCAGCCCAACCTAGGACCCCCTACTAACTACAGTACACCAAATGACTTTTAAAAAAGTCAGGTCTTCATTTCATGCATGTAAACGCTCATAGCCTTCTGAAAAAAACTTGATGCCCTGTAAATTCTGGTCAGTTCTTCTGGGGTAGACGTGCTCTTCATCTTTGAAACTTGGTTCAACAAATCTGTACTGAATAATGATCTGGCAATCAATGGATTTAATATCTATCGCTGTGAATGTCAAAAAGGGGGTGAGGGTGGAGTCGCTATCTACATCAGAGATTCTTTGACTTACAGTTTTGCGTCTGCAAAATCAATCCCAAACCAGTTTGAGACCTTAGGTGTAAACAGCACTTTGAAAGGAGGTCTGATCTTATCTGTAGTTGTTATCATCCCCCCTCTGCAACACCTGAGGCTTTGTCCTCCCTGAGAGAATTCCTAGGAAATTTAAAATGCAATGATATTCTTGTAGTAAGAGATTTCAACATTGACTAGGATAAGTAGACCCCCTCTGTGATAAATTCAAGGAATGTTGCTTATTGCTCAATCTAACAAAACGTATCGACTCTCCCACTAGACCAAACAAAAACTGTCCTGAAAAATCTTCTGTTTTAGATCTGTTTCTAACAAATATGCCTCACAAATTCCCTGGTACAGGTGTATTTGCTGACATTCTAAGTGATCACTGTGTAATAGCAGCTCTTAGAACAATTAAACATCCTCCTTCTAAGCCTAGATTAATTCAAAAAAGGGATTTGAAACGTTTTTGTGAACAGTCATTCCTCTGGGATCTATCCTACTTTGACTGGCAACGTATTTTATTAATCAACGACGTGAACAACGCTTGGAACTATTTCCATAATATCTAAAAAGCTAAGTCTGGTACTCTGGACATTCAAAAACAAAACAAAACAAAGCAAAAAAAATTGTAGAAACATTTCGTCTTTCGTCCGAAAGACTTCCTCAGTCTGAGGTGTTGTGTTCAGCTCAGTCTTATAAATAACACCCTTTCACAGTGTTACACAACCAGTTGGCTGATGACTAGGGATGGGAACCAAGAACCGGTTCTGTTAGAGAACCGGTTCTTAATAGTCCAATTCCATGGAATTGTAGGATGCTTGTCTTAACGATTCAGCTTATCGGTTCTGCAGACTCCTGGTGGTGACGTATTTAAGCGCTGACATCACAGACATGCGCCGCGCCCAAGTGGTGGTGGCGTGGTGGTGTCTATATAAGATATCTATGGTGTTCAAAATGGCGTCGCGGAGGAAGCGCTCAAGCGTTTGGCTTCATTTCATGAAAAAAGATGAGACCAGGGCTACTTGTAACACATGAAACACGTCCACTACGATAAAGGGAGGAAATACGTCGAACATGCAGAAGCATTTCGCCACTCAGCATCAAAGTCAAAGTCAAAGTCAACTTTATTGTCAGATCTGCAATATGTACTGTACAGGACATACACAGGACCGAAATTGCGTTTCTCTCAGTCCCTCGGTGCAACAGTAAACATCTAAACATTGAAACACTGAAACATATAATAATAGACATAAGCATAAAATAGTAAAACTAACACTGTCCTGAGTTTTTTTTGCATAGCGGTGCAAGAGCATGAAAATCCACACCAACTCTAAAACTAAAACATTAAACATTTAATGAACATAATACTGTCCTGAGTTTTTGCATACTAGCACAAAAAAAGAGTATAAAAAGTATAACTAAAATAAACTAAAGGTTTCTAGCATTGACATTTGCAAAGTGGCAAAGCAGCGTATGAGTCAATGTACACAGTATATGTATGAGGTAGTAGTTGATGTTGTTATAGAGGCAAAAAGTGGCATATGCAGTAAGGCACATTGGGCATCCCTAAATAAGACCGTTCAGAGCACACTGTATATGTACCAGCAGTGGTGTAGATATTAGAGTAGTGTAAATAAATGTAAACAGTAGTAATTACATGTAAGCAGTAGTAATAAAAGTAAACAGTATTAATAAATGTAAACAGAGAATGTAAACAGTATTATGATTATAGGCAGTGATGTAATACAGACATTAGTGCAAGTATGAGAAGTAGTGCAAACTGTATGAGCACATGACCGAGAGTTTAGTGAAAAACTTTGTGTTGAGTGATAATGTGTGAGAAAGTTTTAGTGTTAAGGCAGTTCAAATGGGAGGGGGGGCAGAGCAGGCAGAGTGTTTAGCATTCTGACTGCCTGATGAACAGAGCTGTCTCTCAGTCTGCTGGTTCGAGCCTGGAGACTCCTCAGTCTCCTCCCTGATGGCAGTAGTCTGAAGCAGCTGTGTAGTGGGTGTGTGGGATCACCTGCCATGCGGTGGGCTTTCCGAGTGAGGCGTTTGCTGTGTAAGTCCTGCAGTGAGGGCAAGGAGGTGCCCACGATCTTCTCAGCTGCTCTCACAATGCGCTGGAGGCTCTTGCGGCAGGATGCAGTACATGCACCAAACCACACAGTGATGCAGCTG
>JBBPBX010049731.1:0-25235 GCA_038048925.1 Garcialebias charrua
TCGGTACCGGGGCTTGAACCGGCGATCTTCCGATCACAAGTGCACCTTCTTAACCTTTGCGCCACCACTCCCACTATCTATCAATATTAAATAACAATAAACATGGATGATCCATCCATGCATCGGGTTCTGGGCATCACTGGTGCTCATGTCCAGCTATCAGTGTGAAAAGAAGGGTACACCGTGGACAGGTTGCAACCCATCACAGCACATGGATGACAAATAGAAATAAAATAAAAACATTTACTTTGGATATTTTTGCTTAAAATCACATGGTAACACTACTAGCCCACAGTATAATGTACACAATAATGACTTGGGAATATAGAAGTTTCCTGAAAATAAAGTTCTGGAGAAGAAAAGTTCCAGGTTGCAAATAGAAAGGCTGCTTCATGCTGTAAATTTTGTGAGACTATTTTCAATGAAATTGGGATGTTTGTTTCAGAGAGTGGTGAATGCTGCACAGAAGTCTGTTTGAGTCAGTCTCCCCACCATCACAGACATCTACACATCCAGATGCAGGAAGAGAGCCACCTGCATCATGAAGGACCCCACTCACCCAGCACACACCTTGTGCCCTCAGGAAGGAGGTTAAGGAATATAGAGTGTAGAACCACTAGACTGAGGAACAGCTTCTACCCTGAGGCTGTTAGACTCATGAATCTCTAACCAGGATAATTACTGTGAAAAATCACGTAATTTGCTGCTGATCTGTTTCATGTTGCTGCTGATCTGTTTCATGTTGCTGCTGATCTGTTTCATGTTGCTGCTGATCTGTTTCATGTTGCTGCTGATCTGTTTCATGTTGCTGCTGATCTGTTTCATGTTGCTGCTGATCTGTTTCATGTTGCTGCTGATCTGTTTCATGTTGCTGCTGATCTGTTTCATGTTGCTGCTGATCTGTTTCATGCTGCTGTGTTCATTCGTACTCATCGGCTCAAACAGACTCATGTTTGTGCTGCTGTTCGGCGTATTATTTTTATGCTACTATAGTGCTTAGTGTATTTTTAGTTATTGTTTTTTCTTAATTCATTATCTTAGATATTTTTACTGTTTTTCTTTTTTACATTTTAATACTTTTGTTGAATGTAACTGGGACCCTGTGCCCACAATTTCATTCCACTACATGATGTGGTGTGAATGACAAATGAAGAACCTTAAATTCTTGAATGTTTTTTTGTTTTGTTTTGTTTATTCAGGAAATTTGAAAAAAACTTACCTGGGCTTTACAACAACAACAACAACAACAACAAAAAAACTAAACCAAATTACCGGTAGGTGTTTTAAATAAAATTATGAGTAAGGGCACAAAAAGAACTTTTAACACAATTCCCCTTGAGACAAATGTGTGTTGACTGTCACTTCATGCAAACAGCCCAGTGGGATTAATGCACAGCTGTACACATAAAGTATTCTCCACAGCAGCTCTGTTCAGTACAGGGTATTTCAAAATGTGTTTGTTTTTATTATATATACTGTATATACATAAAGTGCCATGGATAGAGAAAGCTCATGTTTTAGTGGTTTTAATACATGTGAAGGCATCACTTCTAGATACTAGAAACATTAAAAAAAATCTCTCCTTCAGCAATGTTAGGATTCTGCCTGAGCTAAATTACCAACTGGCCCAATGGCAAAATCTCGCCTGAAGGTTTATTTACAGATACTCCCAATGCGTGTTTCTCATAAACAGCCTCCTTTCATGTGTGATGTCAGGGCCCCTCTGCCTATCAGCCCCATGTTTGGGCTACACTCTTATCATCAACCAGCAACTGGGAATCTAAAGGCTCTGCATATGTGCAAACCACAGGCTGATAAGTCCTTTTCATTTTGTGGCAAGCCCTCTTAAACGATCGTCCCTGTACATATGTAATACCAAAAGCATTTAATCTATTGCGCGACTTTGATTTCTCCGCTTCAAAGCATCTGCTTGCATGAAAGTTTTACTACTTTTAAGAGTTTGACAGAATATGGAAAAGTTTGGAAGTCAGGATTTTTGAGGAACTTAATGAACCCTAATTTTGCTCAGTAAATAAATAAAGCACAGTTTGACATGAATTCTACTATCTACTTTTTCTATTTATTTTCAGAATCAGAATCAGCTTTATTGTCATTGCACCAAACCACAACAAAATTACATTTCAGTATAGCCCGTCCAAGTAAAATACAAAGAATCGGCTATGGGGAGACGGAGGTATCTGAGATTGCAGCCTTGTGGGAAGCACTGCCCTTTTTTGTTTAAATAAAGGAGACCACAGATAGGTTTTTTAAATTGTTATGGTATTTCTGTGAGCTATCCTGGCAATGTTCATTCAATTTAATACACAAAATAATTCTTAGATAATCAATTATACTCTTTTTAATTCTGCCATTTTTAACTTTAGTTTTGAACGACTGGTTTATGATAATGAGTAGGGTTGGGCATCGAAAATCGAGAATCGTTCGGAACCGGGACTAACTGTCCGGTTTTCCCGGAATCGTACAAAATATTAATTTGCGATTCCTATTTTCGATGCTAGTTAGCCGACCGGAAGTAGCCGCCAACACCGAAGAAGAATTTTCCGCCGAAAACCAACAAAGAAGAATCCACCGGAAGTGTGGATCCACGATTGAAAGCGTACTAATTAATAAAATGACCAGTCAGGTCAGTGCAGCACTTGCAATAATTTTCTATCATGCAAAGGAGAGAAGTAAAATAGTGTCCCGTTTGACGCGCTCCACCGGATTATTTTCGCTTCGTGTCCGACCGGAAGTGCGGAGTGGTCCGTCTGCAAAACGCTCCGCCGGACTTTTCGCTAATCGCTACCTCTTCGGCTCCATCAGGTAAATAAATAAACTATAAACTACATCTCATACCAACATTAAGGCAGCTAACAAGTTATACTCCGCTTAAAGCGGTAAGTCAGCTCAAATACAAACACGATGCTAACGTTAGCTCGTATTTTTTTTTTTTAGACAAACTACCTGAAATGGCTTCACAGTGTTCACCAGTGTCCAAGGTAAAAACGTCAGTTTAACTGAATGAAGAGCGCCACAGAACAGTTACAGCATGTTGTGAAAAGGTTGCATCCCTTTTCAGATGTGGATTCAACTCCTGCCATGGATTGCACTTACATTGCACTCAGACACATTACTACTATCCAAAAAAGCTAAGTCTGGTCCTCTGGACATTCAAAAAACAAAACAAAGCAAAATAAAACTGTAGAAACGTTTCTATAGTTAAGCAAATCCAACATTAACATTCTTAATCCATTTAAAGTTCTCTGTGTCTTTTAAAATGTTTTAATGTCTCTATTTTTCATTATTATATAATTTCTGTTTATGTTCTCTTTCATTCCATTATGAGTGAATGTCACAGTTTGAAGAATTATTGAATAGGTTAGTTAGGCAATAACAACAGAGCTAATAATTGTATACATTCTCAGTCTTAAAAATGATTTAATAATCTCTTTTTACTGATAATACTGATAAACCTGTTGTTTGTTTAGGAACCTCCCTGCAGTCTGTCCAGAAAGTCTCCACTGGAGGAGCGTTTTGCTGAGCAAGAGGCACAACATAATGTCACAGCTCCATGTCCATGAAGAAACAAATGGAGAGAGGGCTGCAGATACCAGGACATCCCACCAGCTGTTCTGTCTGAGGATCCTGCTGCTGCTGGTGGAACCAGGTTAGCCCATCAGTGGGAGCTCAGTAACATGACTGCAGCATCAGACACTGGACAATATTATATGTATAATAATAATAATAATAATATATGTTGGTGAGTCCTCCATGTTGGCTCTAATCTGCCCTGTGAGAAATTCATAGTAAATGTAACAAAAAGGAAAAAGTTCATAGCATTAAATTCAAACAGAAGTTCAAATTATTTCATCCTGAAATAACTCTGGCTAACTACTGTAGCTTTTTTATAACATGGAGTTAAACTCAAAGTAGTCTCCTCAGATAAATAGTGTTACCATTATTTTTATATTAAAGTTTCTGTTAACTTATTATTTTTATATTAAAGTTTCTGTTAACTTATTATTTTTATATTTGATTGTTTCTGTTCAGTGCCCTGATACAACTTCTGTTGTGACTTGGAGCTATACAGTATAAATAAACTGAACTGAATTGAATTGACATGTTTTTTTTTAACCCCGCCTACAAAAAGAATCGGAAAGAATCGGAATCGAAACGAAGAACCGGAATCGGAACCGGAATCGCTCAAATTCAAACGATGCCCAACCCTAATAATGAGCTGTCATTGCCACGCCCTTCAAAGATCTGTTTACATTTACTCCGCCCTCTGTAAGCTTCAAAGCAGCTCTGCGCCGTGATGGACAGAGAGCAACAGCTACAGGACAGATGTACGTGACGTGCAGCAGGTCCTCGGATGGATGGATGGATGGATGGATGGATGGATGGACGGACAGATGGATGGATGGATGGAAGGATAAAGCTTGGACCTTCAGGAAGGCAGGATGTTTGCTGGAACTGACGCGGAGGACGCAGCTGCTCTGAGCGCTGCACCTGTTACTGGCTGCTCAGGAGTTGACAGAACTCTTCAGCGACGCAGAGGATGAAGAATTCAATGAGTTTGAATAAAAATAAATAAATAAATATTTTTTGGTGTTTATCTTGTTACATTTTAAAGAGATGAAGGTTGTAGCAGCATGTTCGCTGTTTGTTTAAAGGAGAAGTTGACCAAGCTAAATTCTCATGCCTGAATAGGTCAGTGGAAAGAGCATTGGTTTTCTGTCCCAAACCTTGTGGGTTCAATCCCCACATGGTACAACATTTTTTGTTTGTTTTTTATTCATTCCAGATTAAAAAAACACAAGAAAACTATTTACAAAACAACAAGAAATAAAACAATACATGAAATGAAAGGAAGCAGAAGAAGAAAATAATCTTATCTGCCCCTTCTCAAACAATTTTTTTTTCAAACACTCTTTTATTAATAATCAGTGCTGGGCAGCGCTAATCCAAAAATTAGTTCCGCTATTTCTAAAGCACTAATTAATTTATTTAGGTCCGCAATTTCAAAAGCACTAATGTCTTATGAAAATTAGGGGAAGCTAAATTCTAAACCGCTAATTCTAAAATAAAACACCATCAGACAAGAAGCAAGTTTTAAGTTGTTTGTATTGTATAGACTTAGGAAGGTATTTATAATAATATTGTTTGTAATAATAATCATTTTCTTTGAGTATAACCAATAGACAGGAAGGTATTTATAATAATATTGTTTGTAATAATAATCATTTTCTTTGAGTATAACC
Source organism: Garcialebias charrua (assembly GCA_038048925.1). NCBI lineage: Eukaryota > Metazoa > Chordata > Actinopteri > Cyprinodontiformes > Rivulidae > Garcialebias > Garcialebias charrua. The sequence goes on from JBBPBX010049731.1 coordinate 5,262, forward strand.
AATAGACAAAATACACACAACAAAACAGACCCTGATTACACCCAAGAGTTCTTTTTTTTTATTTTAAATCAGTTCTTGAATCCCGGATGATTAAAGGTCCATCAATCAATAATCTGGTAGTTTGTAGTTCATGATCCAGGGTAATATGTCCAGAAAAAAACAAATAGTTTGGTGCAATTTAAGTCCTACCGCACAGCTGCGGGGGTCCGGTAGCTTGCCATCATCCTGGGTGGGAACAGGAGGTGAAAAAACCCTGACCTAAACAAGGTCATAAACAAAACAAAAATTAGCATTACTTTATACACAGGACTAAACTGTTATCAAAATTTCTATAGGCAGTCAACAGATTTAATGAAAAGTAACTAAAATGATCCTAAAAGGATGAAATTACAAAAATCAAAGGATTTATTTAATACTTTACGTATATATATTCTATTCGGCCACGAAATTAACAAAATGAGAATGATCTTTTAATCCCTAAGACCACTTTTAAATCTCAAATACATGGGCGTGTCGCCAGACTCGCCACCGCATTTCTATTTCATAAAAGGAACCCAAATACATAAAACGAACGACTCACCGTCGAGTGGTCGACACAAAACACAGAATACAATCCTCCGGCCGCGTTAATTTAGCTTGATACAGCGGGGTTCTCCCATGATTTATGAACACACCGAGCGCAAACAGCTAGCCACAGAATTAGCACCCGAGTTCACCTCTGACCCGGAAAATGTCAAGATGGAATAGTCCATTCTTAGCAGGGGGATACAGAAATCAACCGGTTTTTGTATTGCGTTTTTAATGATCGTTTTCATCGTAACTATAATTATTTTTATGTTAAATGTACATTAACAAGCATGAGCAATGTAGTGATGTAGGTGACTGGCCGGGGCGGGGCCCCTGCTGATTGGGAGCCCCAGGCAACGGCATCATTTGCCTACATGGTAGATCCGCGTCTGTTCTCCCCTCTGCTCCCCCTCCCTCCTCTCTGCTCCCGGTGTACTTACACCAATGGGGGAAAAAGCAGCTACGAGAGCCAGCGAGAGCCTGTAAATAAGTTTTTTTTCATTTTTACTGATAGATAATTAGTTATTAGCGGTACTGCATTTTAAATAAAAATAGCACAAATCCGCTTATGAATTATAAAAGTTAGTCAAACCACAAAAACGCTGACAAATAATTTAGGTCCGCTGTAAGCAGATTAGCGCTTTAGCGCTCTCTAGCGGTCTGTACCCACCTTTGTTAATAATAATAATAATAATAATAATAATACTTTATTTATAGAGCCCTTTAAAACAACCACAGCTGAAACAAAGTGCTGTACATAAAATCAAGAACATTTAAACACATAAAAATAAAACAGTTGTTAAAACATTAAGATCAATAAAAACAATAAAAACAGTGCAGAACAAATTCAGTCTGTGCTAAAAGCCAGTGAGTAAAAATGTGTTTTTAGAAGAGTTTTAAAACTGGACAGTGAAGGAGCTTGTCTGACGGGAAGAGGGAGATCGTTCCACAGTTTTGGAGCAGCAACAGAAAAAGCTCTGTCCCCTCTGAGCCTCCGTTTGGACCTCGGCACCTCCAGAAGAGCAGCTGATCTGAGGCACCGAGCAGGAGAGTATGGGTGAAGCAGCTCAGAGAGGTAGGATGGAGCAAGACCATTTAAACTTTTAAAAACAAATAAAAGAATCTTAAAATGAACTCTAAAATGAACAGGCAGCCAGTGGAGTGAAGCCAGAGTGGGGGTGATGTGCTCCCTCTTATGAACTCCAGTTAGAAGCCGAGCAGCAGCGTTCTGGACCAACTGGAGACGTCTGAGGGAGGACTGGCTGACTCCAAGGTAAAGAGCGTTACAGTAATCCAGCCGAGAGGTGATGAAGGCATGGATTATGCTAGATCCTCACCAAACGCATCTCGCGCAGCTGAAGCAGCCACTTTACATTGAAAGTCTATGGGGGCCGCGCATCTTGGAGCAGCGGGGCGTGACGCGGCGCATCTACAGCATTTCAAGCAGCGCATCAGGACCCGGCAGTCCCTTTTCACGCACGCGCGCGCAGCCAGCAGCCACTGTAGAAGCTGGGTTTGTCCTGCTTCTTCTGCTCGCAGATTATCAGCAACCACTCGGGAGAGACTCTGCAAAACAGCATCCGGTAGGAAAACCTGGCATTTTTAAAGTTGCTGCTGTACATCTCCCCAAACATTAAAAAAAAAAAAGTTTTAATCTCAACAAATACTTTTTGAGCTGCAGTTCGGCTCGTAGAAAACACACACAAGTATTGACGAGGCACGTACAGCTGGTTTTATCTGCCCAGTGTACATAAACAACACGGATCTGACCGGGAAGGGAGCCACGACACGCTCCTCCCACTGTGTGTCTGCAGACGTTCGGTGGGGACAGACATCTGATGACAAGCAGCAAACACAGAGCATTAGGAGCATTTGGATGCGTTAGGTGAGGATGAGGCATTACTGTTTCCAGCTGCTGCTGTGTAAGGATGGACTTTACCTTAGCCAGCTGTCTGAGGTGATAAAAACTGGTCTTGACCACCGCTCCAATCTGGGAATCTAATTTAAAATCACTGTCCATTTTAAAACCCAAGTTAGAAACTGTTTTCTTTACATGTGGTGCCAGAGGGCCAAGATCAACAGGGCAAGGTTCACAAGAGCCACTAGGACCAAACACCATCACTTCTGTTTTCTTTTCATTAAAATTTAAAAAGTTTAAAGACATCCAAGCTTTGATGTCTTCAAGACACAACAGAAGTGGCCTGATTGAGGAGGCATCTTTCTTTTTTAGTGGCATATAGATCTGACTATCATCGGCATAACAATGAAAAAAGATCCCATGCTTTCTGAGGATTGATCCCATTGATTGGATAAAAAAGTAGAATGTGTTATCAGGCATAACTCCTTTTTTTATCCAATAAAAGACAAACGTAAAATTAGTTGTTTGAATCGAGTGTTAGAAAAAAAAATAGTTTGAGAAGGGGCAGATAAGATTATTTTCTTCTTCTGCTTCCTTTCATTTCATGTATTGTTTTATTTCTTGTTGTTTTGTAAATAGTTTTCTTGTGCTTTTTTAATCTGGAATGAATAAAAAAAAAATTAAAAAAAACAATTGTACCATGTGGGAATTGAACCCACAAGATTTGGGACTGAAACCCAATGTTGTTTCCACTGACCTATTCAGGAATGTGAAATAAACCTGGTCAATTTCTCATTTCAACAAACCGCCCCTCATAAAATTCTGGCTACGCCCATGCTAGGTGCGGGGTTGAACTAAAGGTGCGGGGGGATTGTCCTGGCGCTTGTGACATCACAAGCGCGAGGATTTGAAAACGAAGTGTTTCTATCAAAAATAAATAAATATACTTAGAGTAAATAAACCACTGGGTGCATTTTTTTGGCACTAGGACTGTTTTTTTATGAAGTACATACCCAAAGTTGAGTAAAAAAACCATTAAAAAGTGAATTTTGAATCTGTGGTCCCCTTTAAATAAGGATAAAGAGAAACACGAGGGAAGAGGTGTAAAAAAAAAAATCTCACACTGTGTCCTAGATGGCACACAGTGTGAAAGTCCCCCCCCCCCAAAAAAAAAAAAAAAAATAAAAAAATAAAATAAAATAAAAAAAACATTATAATACATATGCACAAGGAAGAAAGAGAGGCTCCGATAAGGTTCACAGGACAAAGCGCAGAATAAGGAGGGAAGCAGGTGCAGGAAGGAAAAGCATCCACCTTCATTGAGATCAAGCAGGAACTGAATTATTAATATTATTAGGGATGGGGCCGATCCGATCCAATATCAGTATCGGTATCCGATACCAGCACTATTTAAGTATAGGATATCGGAACCAACCTGCCGATACTTTTCTGATCCAGTTTCAAAGAGCACTTGTGTTCAATCACGTTCTGTGACTGCCCTTCTTAACATTGTGTGAGTTAAACCTAATGAAGACACTCTTAAGCCTTACAATTAGGGGTGGGCGTATCGATTCTAGTATCGATACTATCGATACCAAGGTGGTACTTGGTATCGAATCGATACTAGCGCTGTGGAATCGATGCTTTGTTGTCGCGCTTTTTTTTGTTTTTGTTTTTTTCAAAAAACATCTGTGCAATAGAAGTTGTTTTCTTATCACTGTTTTTGTGATTTTGACAGTGTTATGTTTTTGTAACATTGCTGCTTTTTTGTTATTTTGCACTGGTGACTTTTATTTAAACAACTGTGTGTTGTAAAAGAGGTGATGGGCAAATATTTTGTTACTCACACTGTTCAATTTTGTGCGGCTCAACAGCGCCCCCAAGTATCGGAATCGGTATCGAAGTATGCGATTCTAGCACAGTATTTACTTGGTATCGGATCGATTCCAAAATTCTCAGTATCGCCCACCCCTACTTACAATCGGGAACCCATTGACTTTAACAGCACACAGGACAGGAGGCAAGTATACCACACACATAATAATAATAATAATAATAAATTCAATTTACTGTATACCGCACTTTTCATTAATAAAAATCTCAAAGTGCTACACATGTCCTCCTTACTCATGGTGCAACTGAAAAAACTAAACAAGCGCTAAGCATGATGGGAAAGACAACACAGCCACTCCCCTTAACCACTAAGAGAGTGTATTTTGTTGTCGTTCCCATTATAACCAATAGTTATAACTAGTGCATTAACAGAGTACCCGAGTTTTCAACAGATCGAGTGCTTTGACTTCTGTCGAGGCTTTTTTGTCCACCTCGGGTACCCGTAGTACGTCACATTTCACAGCGCGTGAGGTAGCTTTTAGCTTTTAGTAGACGCTACAAAATGGATTCCTGTGTGCGCACGGATGTTAATGGAGCAGGCCGTCTTGTCAAAAAGGTAAAACAGTTTATAATTTTATAAATTGCGCTACTCATTGAATCATCCTGTAGATTTTCTGTTCTTTGAACACCGTAGTAGATTGTGACAGCAGGGGGCAGTGTTGCATTGCAGGTCACATATATAACACGGCCGAAACGGCGTCTTCTCTCTCGTTTCACAAACAAAAAGCAGCAAATATTCATCTCTCTAGCTATTAAAAACCTATAAACACAATCTCTAAAAGTAAACCTAAATTGCACAGCACTGCAGGCGGTGGTACGGTGTGGCTGTGGCCCCATTTGTTTTTAAGTTTCGGTTCAGCGCCTTACTTTCACTTTTAATATTAATATTAATAACTAATAGTTTTGTTTTTCCTGTGACTTATCTGCAGTATGATAAATGATAGGAGCATAATAAATGCTCCCAATGTTTTGTTGGTCTTTTTTTCTTTTTGTAAAGACGTTTTTTATGCATTTATATTTATTTATTTATTTTGCATCATAAGACACTGTGACGTCATCGGCTACTCGAGCGTCTCTCGAGTTTTTTTATGTTAATGTCGAGGTTAAAAATTATGTACTCGTTCAACCCCTAGTTATAACCAATAGTTTGTCCAGCTAATGCTGAAAAAACTAAAAAAGCACTAAGCATGATGGGAAAGACAACACACTCCCCTTAACCATTAAGAGAGTGGATTTTGTTGTCTTTCCCGTAATGCTTAGCGTTTTTTTAGTTTTCCAGGTTTAGCAGTGAGCCATGAGCTACTGTTGTTTTTAGTTTTCCAGATTTAGCTGGAAAAGTTTAAAGCTGGAAAACAAAAAAAACGCTAAGCATTATGGGAAAGGGGAGTGGCTGTGTTGTCTTTCCCATCATGCTTAGCGCTTTTTTAGTTTTTTTTTCAGCTGGACCATGAGTAAGGAGGACATGTGTGTGGTAAACTTGCTCCTGTCCTGTGAGCTGTTAAAGTCAGTGGGTTCCTTATTGTAAGGTTTAAGAGTGTCTTCATTGGGCTTATCTCACACAATGATAAAATGAATAGTTTGGGTACAAAAGTATCATTATACTGTGTCACATACCTGAACAGTATCGGATCGAAAAAGTATTGGTATCCGTCGATACTCAGTTACTAAGTATCGTTTTTTGGATCGGAAGTGAGAAATGTGGATCGTGCATCCCTAATTATTATTTATTTTAAACTATGGTATTATTTTATTATTCGACTTTATGATCAGCACAGTTCCAATGGTCCACATTATATAAACATGCAAAATTACGATCAGTACATTTCCATGTTCAATTGCCTTTTTACTGTTTTATTACTGTTTTGCATTTACAGAAAATGTATTTCAACACTTACTCTTGTCTAGGGCAGACGGCTTCTCCTCCTCTCCCTCTCCACTTTGCTTTTGCTTTGTACTGTCTGTGAAACTGCTTAAGCCTGGTTTATGGTTGACGCATTGCATAGGGCGCAAGAGAGCGCGCAGCCAAAGTGATGCAATCGCATAGTCCCCGCCCCCGCGCTTTGGCCCTGCGCGTCGGTTTGGCACGTGTCGCGCACCTCCGAATTTTTGAAACTCTGCAAGACTAGCGCGCACGCCAAATTGATTGACAGCTCGGGTAGGGACCTCATCGACAGCCTTCACGCTCTTCACGCCAGAGCCTGCAGCTGTCTGCGCCGCTGTGGTCGTGGAAACGGCGTCGCGACGCATGGAGGAATGTTTTTTATGTGATACAAATGTATTAAATTCCCCGAGCGAGCAGAAAGCCATTTGTTTTTGTTGTGTGATTTCAAACAGTTCTTCTTCTACTGTAGATTTCTTCTTCTACACCTTTCTTGCAACATATGCACAGGTTTTAGAGGGTACTGTCACCTGCTGGTCCGTAAAAGAACAGCACTTTGCCATGCGCCACCGTGCGCCACTGTAAATGCATAAAGCCGCACGGCTGAGTGCGCGCGCAGCCCGCACGCTCCAGCTTGCGGACCAAAGCGCGACTATAACCAAGCCTTTAGTTTAGAGCCTTTCTTCTACAAATCATGCAAATCATAATTGTGGACTTGGATTTGGTCAGTTGGTCCCTCAATAAAATTTATAACATTTATTTGAAGAGAAGACAGGCTTTAGGTGGCCAATTTGCTCCGTTGGCATGCACACAGCTGAATATTTCATCAACTTCGAAGACTTGATGATGTGTCTATCTCTGCTGCCATTTGTGGATTTTAAGGACACATTTATAATTGGATTTATGATAACTGGTTCTTGCTTTTTGGAATTGGCTGGTTCCTGGTTGATCTACAATCAAGGAAGACATTGGCAGCAAATTTGGACCCAATCAGGCTACTTGCCTTATGATGGCTTGGTTTGTACCTTGAGAACCCAAACTCATGCTTTTGGCAGAATAGATCAGATCTCTTGGATTATTCTCAGGCACGGCCCATTGGGGTGGCCATGTACTTTGGAAGTTTTGGAACAGAGTGGACCAACACAGACTCAAAGTAGATGCCATTAAAGTTCTGCCTGCCCTCAAAATAATTGTGTTTATCTGAATTCAGCTCCCTGACTGGTCTGGACAGGCCAACATATCTCAATAAGCCTAGATTTTTTTATCAATCTGAAGCTCTGCCCCTATTCACTGTAAGGATATTATACCCTGGTCAGTTTTACTGACGGTACAATATTCTAAATGAAAGATTTGAGCAGATCTTATCTGACACAAACTTATCATCAATTTAATTAAACGGGTTCTCTCTTTTCAGGATTTAACAAATAAATTGTGACCAGACGAAATGTAATTCACAGGAAACGTTAAACTTATGTTGGAACAGCAGGACTGCACCATTTATTTAACATAATCAATAAATTACATCAACACGCATAAGGATTGGCTCTGATTAAACTTCATATAACTTAACTGGAGATAGATTCAAACTTAGGACAACAGAACAGCAAAAGAATGACATTTTTTACTTATTCTGCAGGCAGGTTTAACTTAGTTTGTTGCTGACAACAGATATAAAGTTTAAAGGGAAGTTTTTAGCATAAGAAGGAGGAAAGGTGGAAAAGAAGGGGTGAACTATCTTGAATGTTTATAACCAGAACATGACACGTTCCCCGTGCGATCTCCAGCTGGACGTACCGTATGTCCGGTGTGTAAACAATCAGCGACTCGTTACCTTTTGACGGTCTACCAAGAATGGATCGATCCTTGAAGTCCGGAGAGGTCAGTCTGTTTAGATTGTAGCTTCTCACGTCCGCCTTTGACCCACTGAAGTAACGGCAGTCTGGTTGATGTTTCAAGAGTAAAAGTGTTCTTGGATGTGAACACTCATTGTGGTCGGAGCTTAGAAGCTCAGGTGAGTTAACAGCAGTCTTGCTGTTAATTCGGCTGTTGAACTGGACCGTTGACGCTTGGTCCAAGTTCTCAGCTTCAAAGAGAAAGTCCATTCATGTCAACTTTCTTCCAGCAACTTCTCGAGAGAGAAGTAAGATGTGAAGGTTTTAACTGAGACGTGACCCAGAAAATGTGTTGTTTTCTGATTGGCAGAATGGCATCATAAGTTGATGTGAAGATGACATCAACATGTTGAAAGGGGGTCAAAAGATTAGTTTGTCAGAAAGATAAAGTGTTAGTTTCAGATGTCAGCATTTTATGATAAAACTGATTCCTTTGCTTTAACACTTTAACAAAATACTGTTGGTTTGATTAAAACAACGTCATTAAGCATCACATATGGGACCTATTAATGATAATAGCTTGATTATTAAATAGGACAAAAACAAAAGTCTTTGGGTGTCTAGATTGTCCTGAGCTCAAGCTAAAATGAATGAGATAAAGTGTTCCTTTTATCTTCACATGCAAGTTCGAGAGGAGAGGAGAAATCCTCCATACAACATTTTGAATTAAGCAGAGTATTTGATTTATCTGACATTAAAATGTACTAATGCTTATACAAATAACACAAGTTATTCATTGATGACATTTGAATTAACACAAATTAAAAGAAGTCTCTGGATGACTTAATTTATGATGTTTGATTCAAATTAAAAGTAATAAAAGTATTATTGTCCCTTCAGGAATAACTCCCAAAAAGTTCATTACTGAGAACGATCAGAGAAGTGTTTCAAAACTCAAGGTTGTATCACTAAGGAATTTCCATGGACGTTTCAGAGGGGCCCAGCTGTATGAACTTTCTGTGGCTGTCCTCAGCGGCCCCCGAGTGGGTACGGATCTCTCCAGAGGGAACTATTTGAACTGAATGTTTTTATCTGAACTCTGCAGTGCCTCTGTGTGTTGTCTCTGGACATGCTCACCGCTTGTCCCCCACACATAATATCAGTGTCATTACAGCATGTGCAAGATTATTATTCTTTCATTAATAACATTGTTGACATTCAACCAGAGGTTACCGACAACATAAAAAATGTGGGTGGGATGAGTGAAGCAGTCACACCTGTCTCCATCCTCATCTGCCCCACTCTGGGCCCTTGAGAAAGACCCTTAACCCACACCATCTGCCCCCCCAGGAACCCTAGATATCAGCTCTCTGCTCCACACAGAGGGCTGTGGTAGCTCTGTGGTCTGTGGTTGTGTCAGGAAGGGCATCCGGCATAAAAACAATTGCCAAGTCTTCATGCGACTAGTTCGCTGTGGTGACCCCTAGCGAAGGACTTTGAGCACTTTGAGATTTTTATAAATGAAAAGTGCATTATAAATGGAATTCATTATTATTATTATTATTATTATTACCCCTAACGAAGGGAGAAGCCAAAAGAAGAAAGAAAATAATAATAAATAAATAAATAAAATAATAATATGTTTTTCATTTGTCTACAAGGTAAAATGTCAATAGATTTTGGCCCTGAACCACCAAAACAATCTTCACAATTGTTGTTCAGTTTTCTGATTCTAATTTTTTATAAATTTTCTCCATTGATGAACAGTGTTTTGAATAATTGGCTTTTTCCAAGCCATTAAAGATTTGGTATCAGTGAGTTTACAACACAACAGAAAAAAACATCCTTGTGGTGAAACTTTAACTCAGAAGATATGATTCTGCGAATTTTGTGGTTTTTGGCACAGTCAAGGCAGCAGATCCTTTGGGGTCCTGTGGCTTTCAGGGGGGCCTCTGAGGATTATGCTTGTTCCAGCTCATCAGAAGTGGGCTCAATGCCCAGGGTTTTTTATCACGTTTCTAAAAGTGTTTGTAAGCAGTTTTTTTGCTTTGTGGTGGACTGCTTTGTTCGAATGGGGGAGGCTGCCATGGGAAAGCATGTTTAAATGTAATCTCTCCACATGGTATTCTTTTAAAAACAGTCACAATGTGCCTCACATGTCAAGGTCGACGGTGGATAGGACCTGAATACAGACAAGCGGGGGGGCTAGAATAAAAAAAAGACTTCCGGGAGCGGACGCGGGCGCACCTGGCTGACGCTGCTCCTCGTACTTTTTGCTCCTCGTACTTTTTCTTGTTACTTTCTGCAGTTTTTTCACCGACCCTTGTTGGGCATTTCTACCTTTCTGTGATTAAGCGATCTGTCTTGTCTGACTGCGCTGTGGCTCTGCAGACGTTGCCGGTCAAAGCAGATGGCCGCTTGTCCTGAGCCTGGTTCTGTTAGAGGTTTCTTCCTTCTAAAAGGGAGTTTTTCCTTTCCACTGATGCCATTGTGCTTGCTCAGGATGGGAGACTATAGTGAGGCCAAGATTTGACTTGTTTGCTGGATTCCTTAGATAGAAAACTTACTAGTCTAACCGGAAGTTACCTCTCACAGGCCCTCATGCACGAACATGTTTGTATTTTTATCCTAAATTTCTCCTACTTTTGTTCGTACGAAGCGTTCGTACGAACATGCCACGTCAGATTCAACAAACTCTTCTATCCTCAGGAAAAGTGTGTAAATGGCTGCGCAAATATGATGAATCCCACCTGTTCTATTCACCTGCGCGTGCACGCGGAGAGGTTATTTACATAATTCCCACCCCTCAAAACACCATATAAGGCTACGTTTCCTGCCTCAGAGGCAAAACGTGTTCGTTCATAAAATGACAGCGAAAAGTAAAAAGAAGAACTCTACCGGTGCGGAGATTGAAGTTCTGCTCTCTGAGGTCAAGAAAAGAAAATCTGTCCTTATTAGCAGCGTCACTCATGGGAGTAAATGACCAACTAAAGCCAAAGAATGTTTGTTTATAAGAAATGTGGACCTTAAAATATACATGTCCTGGTGGCCCACTGGGTAAAGCATTGCACTGCTTATCGAGACCTCGTGGGTTCGAGTCCCACGAGGTATGACTATTTTTTTTCCTTCTTTCTTTAGATTATTTATTCATTCCAGATTAAAAAGACTTTATGCTTCATTTCTTGTTGTATTGTAAATAGTTTTCTTGTGTTTTTTAAATCTGGAATGAATTAAAAGGAGAAAAAAAACGTTGTCCCATGTGGGAATTAAACCCATAAGGTTCGGAACTGCGACGCAACATTCTACTCATTGAGCTATCTGACAGCTATGACTGCAACAGGAGGAGGTCAACCTAAAGTCTGCGTTACCGAAGTCTGCGTTACCGAGACAAATTAAACTTAAATTAATTCATAATTTAAGTTGGTTTCAGTTTGAGATCTTCATATTAATATTGTAGTGTTAGAAAACGGCATTGATAACAAATTGATTTTAATTTAAATACTTTAATCCGTTAGTCATTATTACATTTAAAATTATAATTCGACTTCAAACAGAACCTATTGTCAAAAACAATTGTGGTGCGTGACTTTTTTAAACTCTAAATATTTTCTAAATAACGAAATATGAAGTTATTAGTGGAGAAATTCCGTCTGGATGACAGCAGACTGACGCTCCTAAAATATACGACAGGTCCGGACCACTCGTAAATTTTGTTCGTATCTGAAAAAAATCGTAGGATACGAAAACATTGTTGAATGCCACAAATGATCCTAAATCACTCGTACGCACAGTTTAAGAACAAATCTATGCGTACGAACGGTTCGTGCATGAGGGCCACTGCTTCTTGTATATTTTTTTCAGAGCCGTGGGTCTATTGTTAGCGGCTAGCTCTGTGCTAGCTTCCACCGGCTCGTCGATGTTGACGTACTCCGCTTTGCAGTTGTTGGACTTAACAACTGCTCCATTCCTTCTTCTATTTCCACCATCAAACAACTGGGACTTCTGCGTAGACCTCGTTACATCCGAAGCTCTCGGAAGAAATCAGCTTATTTTCAGCTAGCTGGGTCAGACTCGATACTTTCTCTTTGGGCCACGCGCCGTGTCGCACCTCGATTATGTCATCAGAACGCTGCGTCTGTAGTCTCTTGTAGCCCACAGCACACAAAGTGGCAAGGGAAACGTGGAGTGGACTTCAGTCTGCAGAGTTGTAATTCTTGTTGGTTTTGATCAACAGATACAGATTTAAACAATACTGTACATTGAATTTACATTTATAAATTCAATGCATAGTTTAAATATGTATCTGTTGATCAAAACCAACAAGAATTACAACTCAGTGCCACAGTCAAAAACTAAACTAAAAAACGGGATTTCCCAGAATGCTTAGTCAAGTGAGTACATCATACACATATATTAGTGTTCGATTATAGTTTAAATTTGCATCCGTTGATCAAATTCAACAAGAATTACAACTCATATAGTGCCACAATCAAAAATAAAACAAAAAAATCGGGACTGTGTTGATTTCCCATAATGCTTAGCAGTATTTTAGACTAGTGTTCCGGGCTGCACCATGAGTCAGAAGGACGTCTGTGGTAGAGACCTGCCTCTTGTATGCCATTAGTTTGTGAATTACTGTAGTGAGGCTCAGAGTGTCTTCTCTGGATTTACGTCACACAATGTTAAGACAGAAGTCACAGAGCATGGTGCAATATACCTGCTCTCTGACATCTAGAAAGTATCTGAAATATCGGCAGGTTGGTTCCAATATCCGATACTTACATTATGCTGGTAATGATACCGATACTGGATCGGATCTGCCCCATCCCTAGTTATTTCCTTGAATTCTGACGTTAATCATGATGATGTTTGAAGATGCCTCATATTTTAGCAGTTTTCCTACTAAACTTGCAGCCTAAGATATGTTTTTATTTTTTTTTATCATTAGCATGGGGTGTGGGGGGATGGGGGGAAGTCTGAAAAAAAAAAAAAATCCAAAACAATTTGGATAGAGCCAACATTTGGAAACTGACATTATGTTATCAAGGTAGAAGCAAGTTCATGTTTGACACACCCTGAAACCAACCTTTTCTTCTTCTTCTTCTTCTTCTTCTTCTTTTGGCTTTTCCCTCTTCAGGAGTCGCCACAGCAAGTCATCCTCCTCCATCTCACTCTGTCCTCTGCATCCTCTTTTCTCACTTCAACTACCTCTCTAACTGCATCCATATATCCTATTTGTCTTTCTCCTGGCAGCCGCATTTCTAACATCCTTCTACCAATATACCCACTGTCCGTCCTCTGGACATGTCCAAACCATCTCAGTCTGGCTTCTCTAACTTTATATCTCAGCTGTTCAACCTGTGTTGTACCTCTGATGGTCTCATTCCTAGTCTTATCCATCCTTGTCACTCCTAAGGAGAACCTTCTCCTGTCTTTCTGACAATGACACTGTCTCCAGACCATATAACATAGCTTGTCTCACCACAGTCTTGTACACTTTTCCTTTCACCTTTGCTGACACCCTTTTGTTCCAAATCACTGCTGAAACTTTTCTCCATCCACGCCACCCTACCTGGACTCTCTTTTTCACATCTTTACCACACTCCCCATTTTCCTTGACAGTGGACCCACATGAGATACACTGGCGTGTGCTCCCTAATGGCTGGTTTACACCCTGAAACCAACAAGGAATGTATAAAAAAAAAAAACACCAGTGAAATTAGAATATATACTCCATAAAAGAAGTGATTCAGAAATACTCAAATATTGCAGTATTTCTTTCTGACACGTGAAACATTTAATTATCCTGCAGTAACTTTGGACTTCAGCAAAACTCACAATAAGTTCCATCTCCTTCTAGTGTTGTAATGTCTAATGAATTCTGCAAAAGGCAACATTATTATTTTTCTTCACAAGTTTAAAGAATGTTCCCCTCATGATCACCCACTAAATTGTATCTTGCCTCTGGAATTTTAATGAGTCAGTTTGTTTGAGGTTTGTGAACAAGGCTATTGTGATGCAAATTTGCATCGCAACCGCTGCCCTAGACCAAAGAAAGTCTGAAATACCTGACATCAGATTTTCCCAATTAAAGTGCCAATGATTTGTTTATGGAATAATCCCACCACACTTGCCCACTTCAAACACTGTAATGATATCAAAACATGTGGAGCTTTGATATGCAAATGTTGGATAAGAGGATATAAAACAGTCTGTTTTCCTACGGCTCGCCACATCAGACGGCGACAAAGATGCAGCTTAGTCCCATTTCTTACACAAAACACTCCATTAAAATCTATTTAAGTGCGGCTCTGCTGAACCCATTTGACAGCGCCTCCCACACTAGAACCAACAAAAGCTTTTAAATATCAGTCAGCACTGAGCTTTTTAGTATGTTTTTCTGCACGCATGCTTTCCCTCGGGTCATCAGTCGCTCAGACCTTTAGGGCCGCTCGCTCAGTATTTCAGATCTACCCGCAGTCTGTTTTTTTTTTTTCATGAACTCGTAAGTAGATGGAAGAATTCAGACTCTTGTTGCCTTTCAAAAAATGTGTTTGACTCCCCCTGCACCATTTGTCATACAGCACTTAAAATGTTAGGACAAAAGTTGTCTCCTTAAAGTGTGGACATCTTTGTAACTTTTTGAGAAAATCACAAGTTGAATTCACATAAGTGTTACAAAAACGTTTTCAATTAAGTGTTCTGAGTTTTTCCTATGGTTCTATGAATATATATCCTGTTATATCTAAAAAAGTTAAGTCTTATTTTTTTTCTACCTGGATTATTGAGCATGCATCAGGATATCCTGTTCTAGTTCATCAAGTTCTACCTGTTTCCTTTAGCTAATAAGCCCACCTGTTGGTGTCTTTGTCTTCGTCAGTTTTTTTTGTTCTTTCAACACATTACCTAGTCCTGTGTAGTTGTTGTGAACTGTATGAACTTCTGTTTAGGTCAGGGGTGTCAAACATATGGCCCACAGGCCGGAACCGGCCTGCCAGGGGGTTTAGTTGGCCTGCGGATAAATCTGAATTATTTTAAAAAAAAAGAATAAATGTTATTTTCTTAAAAATCTGCAGTTCCTATGTTGTCCGCTAGAGGCGCTGTGGTTTAGTCAGTTCCTATGTTGTCCTACTCAAACGAAGTGCCTCTAGGACCCAGAGGCGCTGTGTTTTAGTCAGTTCAATCGCTTTACCCGTGCTTATCCACCTTATTCCTAGCCCCCATGATGCCTTGCGTGAATTATGTGAACGACTTCCGCCGAAAGTCAGAACCGGCACTTTTGTTACACGCTAGCAACGTGCTAACCGGTTTTCGTCAGAGGTTTTAGGTCATAAAATATGTGGGAACACAAACGATCACAACTCAAATGTGGAGATATTGTTTTACCGCTACCTACAGCTGTTGAGGGGTGGGAGGACGACTTGAAGAAGTGGCCGAAAATAACGTACACTAGCATGTTTAGCTACTAGCATACTTAGCTACTTTGACAGTTGCTTCAGATGGCGAAGCGATGAGCAATCTGAAAAGCTCTGAAGCTTATTAGTATCTTCACAGTAACAAGGTTGGTCCTGTTATGTTAAGAGAGGTGGGACACTTTATTTAAACAAACATAAAGCCCAGTCTAAGCATTAAAAATCCACATCACCAGGTCCAGCTAACAATGATGTTGCTTTGGACTTTTGAGCTGCAAGATGTTTATCTGGACACCAACTGAGCACCTGGAGCTTGACATTTCTTTTGACAAATACTTTACTGCCCACTAAACAGTAGACGTCCAGGGGACGTCGAGGTGACGTCTATATAGAGCCCGTTGGTCGAAGACCAATTCTAGACGTCGCCCCGACGTGCAAACAAGGTCTTTTTTTGACGTCTAAATATGACCGCATTTGTACGTCATATGAACGTCAGTTTTGGAGATGATCTGGACCATGTTCACAGAGTTAAACTTTTAGGACTATAAAAGTGCAGTTAGACAATTGATTTATTAAGAATGTTGTTTTTTAATATCATTTTAATGCATTTCCTCAATTCTTTTTTATTTTTTTTACAAATTAGACTTGTCCGTCATTTGAGAGTCCAATTCTAGACGTCGCCCCGACGTGCAAACAAGGTCTATTTTTGACGTCTAACCATGACCGCATTTGTACGTCGTATGAACGTCAGTTTTGGACGTTATCTGGACCCGGTTCACAGAGTTAAACTTTTAGGATATAAATTTGCAGTTAGACAATTGATTTATGAAGAATGTTGTTTTTTAATAACATTTTAATGCATTTCCTCAATTCTTTTTTTCTTTTTTACAAATTATATATACTGTATATTATTTATTTGAAGAATATAATTGTTGTTGTTGTTGTTGTTGTTGTTGTTGTTGTTGTTGTTGTTGTTGTTGTTGTTATTCATTCATTCAACCTTTATTTAGGCAGGTTAGACTCGACTCATTTACAAGAAACCTCATTTATTCCACGACGTCGCGGTCACACATTCATTTCAGTAGGTGGCAGTACTTGTGTTTTTTGCTTTCTTCCATTAAAAAACAAGAAGAAGAACTTCGGAACTCGAGCGTTATGATTGGATTGGTGGAGGCAGCACGTGATCTGTTCCAACCAGTCAACGCCTCTCTTGTTGAACCGCGCTGCTGGCTTGAATCTTAACCGTTGTTGTTTATTTTCTGTCTGTGCTGCTGGGCTGTGATCTATCGAGCTCAACTGTGTTCAGTTCATTTGTCACGGCACTCCTGTCCTAAACTTGCTGCAATCCATTCAGAAGTTGAAGGTAATTGGTTCTGTTTTGTAGCTTTGCTCTCTTGAATTCTGTGGTTTCACGTACATAGCTAACGATGGAGCTAACTTTGGAGCTAACGAGCTAACGTAAGCTAACTTGTATCTACGTCTGCGGCAGACGATGTAAAGGAAAATCGAACAGTACAGTTTAGAAAATAAGTTATTCTATGCAAGTAAGCCGTATGCTACGAGTTTTTTTTGTTTTGTTTTTGTTTCTTTGTTTTGCTTTGAGACTATCGAGGCCTGCAGCCTTGCGAGGCCTGCATGCGTCCCCATTATTCATTCATTCAACCTGCTTGTTTTAGACTGATGAAGCCGGCTGGAAGGTGAAACGTTTCAGCATTAAAAAATAGAAAAAAACTGTCCAGATGACCTGAATTCAGACCAAAGCTTTTCAGTTGCAAATGAATGAGTAAATGTGAAATAAAAAAGCTTTAAAATGTCTCCTATCTCTAATTTTACTTTGACTAGGCAAAATGAGATAAGTCTAAACTACATTCTGACTAATATCTCTGTGAACATGTCGCTCCAGTTGTGTTTATAAACAACTGTTTTTTTTTTCTTTCTGTCAGGTGTGTGGTGTTAATCTGGACTTGGAATTTGGTGTCCTAGGTATGTTTTGTGACCCCATCCTCCCCTGAGAAACAAAGCGTGCACTTTCAAGACACGATCCCTGATGGAGCATTCACATGACAAACACACATTGTTGTCAACTGTTCAGGATCCTCATGATCCTCTTTTTCTGAAGGTAGTTTATTTATAATCTCGTGTAATCTCATTTCAGATTAAGCTTGATCAGGTTATGTGACCGAACGTGGCGCGCGCGGTCTTATCAAAATGAATCATGTTTATGAGTTAGTTTGATGAGGACAAACGACCACTGTCCCAAATCTTTAATGTTTGGTGTCAAAATGTCTCATTGTGATGAAACCCACTAATTATATTGCACCAGTTAAACTCCAAACATGTGTGGAACCTGTGTGCGTGTCTTTTAGGACATGGCAAACGGAGGGGACCAGTTCAACCTTGCAGAGCGCTCGGACTCGGAGTGCGCGGAGTCGCGGACCCCCCAAAATAGTCCACCAAGGACAGTCCTCTGAAGGCGTCCAGCCAGCAGGTAGCAGCTCAAGTGTGTAAATAATCATTTATTTGACTTTTCACCACATCCAACTTCCCCTTCAGAATGTAAAGTAAAGACTGTGAATCAAATCACAAACTGTTTGTTGTACAGGGGGTGGAAGACATCAAAGTTGTCCTACATGACAAGGACCTCTGGGGCAAATCCGACCATGTAGGAACTGAAATGATCATCAACAAGGCTGGAAGGTGAAAAGGAAATGTTTTTCATCAATACATGTAATCAGTTACTGAATGGACGAATAAAAAATAAAAAAAATCTCCCCAGTCTGTGCGCGTGCATGCAGGCCTCTGAGCAAAGACTTTTGTGTGGCCTACTTTTTATATATATACCGGGTATATATATAATTTGTGGAGCGTTGGTCCTAGGACATGTCACAGCTAATGCACCTTTTTGCTTCATCTTAATTATTTTGCATTGCTGAATAATCTTTTGTTTTTGTCCTCAGCAAGTGCAGCGCCTCAACCCAAGGACCTGTCAACGCCCAGTGAGTACCGGTATACATTACACTTTAAACCATTGTTTATTTTATCAGGCCTTGCAAAATAATTTTTATTTTATTTTTTCATGGAAAACCGATGCCACTTCCAGATCAGAAATTGGAAGATGGGCATTCCCATTGCCTCAGGATGGTAAGTATTGAACAGTTAGCAGTGAGACACTTGGAAAAAAATGATCAACCACAGCCACCTTGCTGTTGGAGAGATTATAATCAAGAAATGTGTGTTTTTGTTTTATTTCCCCCCCCCAGTGTTTCAGCGTATTCAACTTCTTTGACCTCGGCGATCGCCTACACCGTGTACATCCCACCTTTTCAGCTGTGCCAAAGAGGATAGAGACCATGGAGGATTTTGTGAGAGAGGAGCACCTCGTGACTCCAAATTTGCTACCCTGGTAGGTTTTACAAGTCTGGAGGAAAGCCGAGCATAACGCAGTACTGTACAACCAAACACTTGGAAGTGTCAGTGAACTGTATCATGGATTTATTTCAACAGGTTCTGCAGATTTCCAGAATTGGAGGAAGCACACCAAGGACTTTGTCTACAAATTTCTGGTATGTATCAACACACGCTCACCCACCCACTAACCATCTGAACTAAATATTTTACTTGCAAGTTCAGTATTTAGTTTTGTAAACTAAGTATTTAGCTATCAAATTAAATATTTAATTTAGAACGACGTGTATTAATAACATGGTTGAAATATGACTGGAAAATTTTGTTTTCTCTAAACTAAAATATTGCTGTTGATTTTTGTAACTTTGCTAATGGCACCCCATAGATATGAAAATGTTTGGCAACTCGAGTGCGTTTTGCAGCAATTTTTTAACTGATGTGCTCAAATTTGGCAGCACGATGTCTCAGTGGTTAGCACTGTTGTCTCACATCAAGGTCCTGGGTTCTATCCCCGGTTGGACCTGGAGTGTTTCTGTAGCCGTTTACGCATTGGCCGGCCCTCCCCGGCTCTCCCAGCTTCTAACCCGGGTTCGGCGTCTTCGCATTTACCTTTTCCGCCCGGGATCCACCCTTGTTCTGGAACCATCTTCCCCGTGGTTCCATCGAGCCGAGCCCGACAGGGCTAGTTTCACGTCATGTACTGCTCTCATTTGATTCGTTGTTTGCAGCAGGGGCGGGACTCATTCAAACAACCTCAGCGCGAGGGTTGAATTTCATTCAAATTTAACTACAGAAACGAGAAACCCCTAAAACAATTGTTAGCTGAATTAGTGTTTCTGAGTTAAATTTTTGTTAATAACTGATCACAAATCAGCTTATGTTACAACGTAAATAACACGAAGCGCACACCCATTTCCGCCTTTCAGCGCGACCTGAATGTCATTAAACAGCATTAAACAATAACTAATATTGTCTAACTGTTGCGCGCAGCCAGGGTTTTAAAATATAACGAATAATCTCTAACTTTTACGTGCAGCTAAAATGTCAGGAGGAGTGATTGCTATATGGGCAAGTTGGACACCTGAAAATTCAGTCTGTTCGGATAGCTCAACGAGTAAATGCGTTAAC
>JBBPBX010049732.1:13936-25235 GCA_038048925.1 Garcialebias charrua
TATATATATATATATACAAATACATGTATATAATTATTTCCATTTTTTGTGAACACATCGTTCATCGATTATCTTTACCCACTTTTTCCTTTTTGTGTCACTGGTGTCCAGCCATGTGCGAGAGGAGGGGTACACCCTGGACAGGTTGTAAGTCCATCACAGGGAGCAAACCAGTTGAATTCATATATTTCTAACCATCACACCACATTAACCGATCTGAACCTCTTTTATTAAACTTTTTTTTAATGAAGAGGCAATAATAAAAGTACAATACGTAAATGTGTCTACAAAAATCTACAATTTTAGAAAATATTTTGAATATTAAAACTGAATTCTGGAAAAATTAAACAAATAGTATTTCATAAAGAATTTTAAAGCTGCACTATGTAACTTTGTAGTGCAGTCTGTAACTTTTCTAACAATATATTTTTAACATATTTCTTCACTCTGTCACTATCTACTGACAGACTGATGTTAGACAAAGTAATCTCTGAAAAAAACTATAGAATAGAATATATCTTTATTGGCATATTTGCACCAAGGTACAAAGTTTTGCAATTGCCGCACGCACCATCCGAAGAGGGACGTACGCACGGAAGCCGCAGCAGTATAAAACCGCGCCGCCAACAATCAGATATGGAAAAAGGAACATACAGTCGGATAATCATTGGTATTCAAAAAATAATCTATCACATTTTGTCTTAGGACACTCTATGATAAAGTCAAAAAAACTCTACCAGCTTCAGCACGGATAAAGACAAAGACATGTTGCATTTGATGGCAAGCAGGGAGATAGTCCGTGAGTAATCATTTCAGATAAGCACAGTCTGCAGATGGCCTCAGCACGGCTCCATCTGAATGCACACAGAGACCTCTGGGGGGAGGGGGGGCAGCGATAGTTTTCAACAGCTTTTGACTCCAGGAGAAGTTTACAGTCAGCCTCTTTTCAAGGTTGCTCTGAGTCCCGAATAGATTAGTTGATTTATTTATTTTCAGGCCAGGCTACAGTGTACTTTGACTGTAGCCTTGAAGTCCAGGTGCTGTCTAGGTCCAAATCGCCGAATCATGTGTCCATCCCCATCTCTGCCCTGATGAAACGCGGTCGGCTGTAAACGAGTCCCAAAACACATTGCAGGTCCGCGGCTGTCCACCACTGCTCCCATCGTGGGATTCAGCTCGTACAACAGCTGGGTCGTTGAGGTCATAGCCCGGATCAAAGAATCTTGTTGAGCAGGAAGTTTCGCTAGCGCGTTGATCACCGCGGCAGTCTCCCTCAGCTTCTAGTAGCAGAAACCTCCGCCAACGCCAAAAAGCAGAGCAGCTGCCACCAATATTCCACTAATCCACAAATCTTCCACGTCTTCGACAGAAAGAACGGTCAGACACATTAACTTCCACTCGTTCCACGAGTCCATAATGTAGCCCACCGCATGCGTGTCGATGGGGCATGCCGGTTCTCCTGGTCCGGAGCGCTTCGTGGAAAAAAATTTATCGATAGAGGAAAGAGCCCACGCAATTAAATCCATTTCAAATAGGTTCGAGTGAGCGCTGAAGAGTTACAGACGAGACAAAAATGCAGAAGCAGGGGGAGGAAAACTTTAGGGAGGAGAGGAGCAGAAAGAGAAGCGACCTGCTTTGCCAAGTCCCCTTGCTTCTCTATCAGCATTTATAAAAACACTAAAAACACAGAGTGACCCGTCCTTAACCAGCCAATAAAAACAGAGTTTTTAACCAGCCAATAAAAACAGAGCTTCTCACTTCTCAGTGTTCTCACGCTCCTAACCCATGCCCCTCCACCACACCACCCCACCCCCGTCCCAGCCCGCAGCGGCCGTGGCTCGTTCTCGTTCAAAGAATTGCAAAGCGATGCAAAACTGTTTTGTATGTGACACAAATGTATTAAATATCCCTTCTTCATCCCTGAGCTGGACTTTTCTTTTGTTTGTTTTTTGCCAAAAGTCAAGTGATCGCTTCACTAACAGCTTCGCTTCGCTTCCCACTGACAGAAATGAGGAAATGGATTTGTCACGAGCGAATTAAATCATGTCCAACGTGGCTGCGTGAGGCTCAGCTGATTTCAGGGTGTTTTTGTGTTGCTGGACCAGTGCTCCATGGTTTTATTTTATTTTTTAGAACGTTTTATTAACATATAATCATAGAACTTTGCAGCGGCTGCGACGGGACATGTAGTGGGGGCGGAGCATTCCAGGCTGCAGCACGAGCAAGTGGGGAAGCAGAGCCATATATGGCTCTGAGTGAGGAGGGACCAGAAACGTGTCTCTGTTCAAAATGTTTCTAAGTGCCAGCGTGTTCCAGAAATTACATATAGCTCCTTTAGGTGAGTTTCCACGATTGGAAAAATGTACTTTAGGACAGTAAAAAAAAAAAAAAATTAAAAAATCTTAGATACAAAGGAGAAAACTTCTTACAGAGAAAATGTTAGATGTGATCAAAATACTGAGATATTAACACAATGCATCATAATTCATAAAAGTGTATTTGATAGGGACAAATACAACACATAAATAAGAATAAGAAATTAATTATAGTGTGTGCTCATTGCTCAGTTCACATATACCTCATCTACTTCCTTGAAGGAATGTATATCGTCTTTATAATTGGTACAGCTGATGGAGTTACAGCTACTTTTTGTTGTCTAGTGTGGATTAGTGTGATCCTTTGATCCTATATTTCATTCGGACAGTTGTCTCTTTACATTAAACATTAAGTTTCTACTTGCACGACTTGAAACACTGATGAACTTTCTTATTCCTTTTACATCAAAACTAATTGAAATACAACTACATGTCCTGCTAAACAGTAAATTTACAAACTAAAAATGAGCAAAAAAGCTTCTTAAATTTAAAAACTATTATTTGAAAGTCTTCCAGTCAACGTTGCTCTGGAAGTTAGAAAAATGCATAATCTATAGATGAACGAGACCCAACACACCGAACAAAAACGTGTCAAGATGAATCCACTTCAACCTTTGACAGAAAAAAAAAACAGAATGGTAAAAAAGATTTGTCAAACCGATGATTTCTTCATTCAGAGCAGCAGAAGGGATAACATCACACATCCACAACTATATATGCAAGTATGCACTTCCTGCAAATGTGTGGGCTGAAAGCAGATTAGTATAAAGAGGCACTCTAATCATGATTCCTTTAATGCCATAAGCAAAAAGAAGAGTGAGATGAGGGGAAGACGAGGTCTGCTCTGTGTTATAACACCGCACTAACATAATTTGTAGAGAAGCCAAACCACACTATCCACTGCTCCATCAGCACAATGAGCTTTATAAATGGACGAGTAAGAAAAGAAGAGATGCCTTCATTAGTAAAATCTCAGACACACACACACTCAAAGCTTATCCACAGAACTGAAAACTACAAAACTTTGAATCTAATACTTTGTAAATATCGCCCTTCCGTGCTAAGAAATCCATTTTAAAACAAGTCTTTGCTGCTGCTGGCAAGGATGCTGCTGAAACACTGTGTACCTGCAACCAGCTGTCAGTCATTCAAACAAAAATAATAATAATCTGATAAAAGCCTTTGTGCACTTCTGATGAGACATCTTTGATCATTCACTTGGCAGGAAGTTTGTGTAACTGCTAATCAGTTCGGCTTTTGAAACGGTGAAAAATGTGCTCTGTGCATCAACACACTTTGTTGTCGCTCTGATTGGATCTGATTTAAACGCATCAGAGGTGTTTTCTGCAGAAGCAGGGGAGACTTTCTACCTGAAGTGGCTTGTTTCAAAAAGGACTGACAGCTGATGTGGAATACTGCTGTTCTTAAAGTAAAACAAAAAATAATAACCGAGTCATGCTTTGCATTAAAGACGTTTTGAAAACTGTAGGTACTCCGAGGTCCCCTGAGGGAACTCTCAACGTTGTTCAGTTGTACCACATACAATTGGTTTGAGGTCAGTAAACACAACCTGAATTAATGCATAAGGCTCACTGTTGCTTTTTGAGAAAATCAAAAGATTTTAAGTGTGCCTTATAGTCCAAAAATACAGTAGTTTTGTTTTATTTATTTTTTGTTTATTTTTTGTGTCTGAGGTGGCACGGAGGGACAGATAAGTAAGTAAGAGAACAATTTTACTGTATACTGTATATGATAAAGTGCAATGATGGAGACAGGTGTGGCCAGTGGTGGCCTTGGCCACCATAGATTAATCTTCAGCCACCCCACGGACCACCCTAATAATTTATGGAAACTCTACCATCCATGATCCATCCATTATCTTTACTCACTTATTTCCTTTTTGGGTTGCAGGGGTCATTGGTGCCCATATCCAGCAGTCACTGTGCGAGAGGTGGGGTGGGGACACCCCGGACAGGTCTCCAGTTCATCACAGGGACACACAGGCTGTGTCTCAATTCAGGGGCTGCATCCTCATGAGGACCCAGCCTAGCTGGGCCGAGTAGGCCACGCACTCACAAGACCGGGTGGGCTGAGCGAAACTGCTGAAATGGGACGGTCTAGCCTTCAGGAGAGCCGGCATTGAAGTGGGTGGGGCGTTCTCTTGAAGTGGGTGGGAAGTTCTTGTGTGCGCGCTTTGTGTGTGTGGAAAGAGAAGGGACGCCGCTAAAATATATTAGTTAGCTGAATACATGTATATATATTAGTGTTTCTGAGTTTACTGTTTGTTAACGACTGATTATAAATCAGCTTATAAAGGGCGATCTGTTAAAACCCAGAGTGGACCTACAAAAACCAAGTTGTCCAGTAGCACAGTTGGTTAATCAACTTGCGATTGGTGCAGAGATACTTTTCTCGAAGCTGGTTCGAATCTCACTCGGTACGGTTAAAACTTATTTTACGTTTGTCTTTTATTGGATAAAAAAAGGAGTTTCACAAACTCCTTCCTTTTAATCTCAGTCCTCATTTTTTTATCCAATAAAAGACAAACGTAAAATAAGTTTTAACCGTACCGAGTGAGATTCGAACCAGCTTCGAGAAAAGTATCTCTGCACCAATCGCAGGTTGATTTACCAACTGTGCTACTGGACAACTTGCATTTTGTAGGTCCACTCTGGATTTTAAAAGATTGCCCGTCTGAAAATCCTTGCTACGCACGTGTAAAATACTGTAATCTGATTTGTAATCAGTTCTTCAAAAACAGTAAACTCAGAAACACTAATATACTGTATATTCAGCTAACACATTTTTTTTAGTCGTTTCTGTAGTAAAATTTTAATGAGATATATTCGAGCTGAGGTTGTTTGAGATGACTAAATAAAGGTTGAATGAATATTCGCGCTGAGGTTGTTGTCAGAACGAGCTGATGACTCAACAACAGGCAGCAGCCCCGACCCTGCACGCAGAAAGTCCCCCCCCCCGCGAAATCTCTGCTGGCGCTATGAATTCTGGGATAGCCTCCGTCTTGAAGGATTCACGAATGCATCCTTCGATTTCGGCAGGAAGTAGGCCGCATTCCTCGGCCGCATGAGGAGGAGTCTTCGAATTGGGACAGTCCTCCGCGCGGGGCAATGACGTATGCGGCCGACAAATGCGCACTCATGAGGATGCAGCCCCTGAATTGAGACACAGCCACAGAGACAAACGAGACAAACAACCATTCACTTTCTCACTCACACCTAATGTGACATGATCTGCCCCTGCTCTGTTTTATTTGTGTTTCCTTGCTCTTTATTTTATTTTTCTGTATTGTCATTCTGCTCTTTGTGTCTTCCACTCTGGTCTCTGTCTTTTCTCACTCACTCCTCAGCCTGCCTCTCCAGTCACTAATCATGCACACCAGTTTCCAATCAGAATCATCCCAGGTGCGCTCATCATCTCTCTCTCTCCCTCAGACTTACTTAAACCTCTCTTCCTCACTACTCCAAGGTCCGATCGTTGTTCGAAAACCACAGACGGCCCGGTCTTCCTCTGTTCTGTCTGTTCCTGTTTTTGTCCGATGATCTCTTCTGCTCTAATCTTGTTCGCACCTTGTTTTGTAAGTTTTGCTGCCTCGCCAGTGTTTTGTTTAAATAAATTATTTTTATTTAAACTCCTGCTCTCCTCACCAGCATGCCAATGGGTCTCATAACTGAGGATCGCAGTATAGGGACATTTTAGGGTTACTAATCCGACTAACATGCATGTTTTCGGTCTGTGGATGGAAACCGGAGTACCCGGACGAAACCCATGCATGCACAGAGAGAACACAAAAAGGCCCCCAGCTGGGATTTGATCCGACAAACTTCTTGCTGAGAGGTGGCAGCTCTGCCGACTGAGCCACTGTGCCATGAGGAAACTATACCTTTAATCAAAAGCAAAACAAGAAAGCCTAGTTTCCTCAAATGATAGGAGTGGTTGGTGTGCATATATTTACAGGTACTCCCCGACTTACGAGCGCATCGACTTGTGAGAATTCGGACTTACAAGCTGGCTAACAAACAGTAAAGTTGTACAGAACATGCAGAAAATACAGCACTGGTATGTGTTTTTAGATGAAAGTGTGTTAGCTAACCATTTGTAAACAAAGTTCTGTGCATGTTTATGAACTAGTATGTACGTTTGTATTGAAAAACGGGTGTGCGTAGTAGCGCTAGCATACATTTTCCGACTTACGATCGAAAATCCGGACACGAGCGACACGTGTTTCGGGTTCCGACACACGAGATTTTGTGTTACAAGCACCTCGTAGGAACGGAACTCGCTCGTAAGTCAGGGACTACCTGTACCAGTATGGTGGCAGATATCTTAGATTTTGACATGACAACCAAATTTAAAAAAGGAACCTTTCCTACACTTAGATGCAGCTGCACGCCAATATGGAATTCAGTAAGTCACTTATTTTTTTCAAGCTATCATGTTCAGAACACAGACTGACATTTATGGTGGTAGCCATCTTAAATTTTGACATGGCAACCCAAATTTCAAAAGCAAGCTTTTTTACACCTTGATACAGCCATACACCAAAACGAATCTCAGTATTCACTTATTTTTCAGGCAGACAGACAGATGGGCAGAACTACCCCTCTTTTATCCACAATGAGAAGCAATAAAACAGTCAATTTAAAAGGTTAAGATGAGACCGATGAGTGCTGGTTTGTCCAAATATACTCACACTCTCTATAGGGCACCTTTCCCATTATAATTACTTTGGAATAGAATAGAACAGAATAAAATCGAATAGAATATATAAATTGGGTTCATTTGTTTGTTTGCAAAATATCTCAAAAACTAGTACCACAGTCTGAATTTCTTTGCAGCATCTTTTTTTTAACACTTTGCCATGCAAAGTGGCCGGCAATACCCACTCCTTCAAGTCATGCACTGTCAATAGATCAAATGAGCTGAGTTTATTCTACATGTATATATTGTCATGAACTTGATCAAGCTCCTGAAATAGGTTTGCTTCAAATTTGGTCAAAACTTTAGTGGTGCGTCAAAAATAAATTTCTGTTTTGAAGTATTAACGATGCAACAAGGAGAATATTATCAGAAAATACATATTTTATAACTTGCATGAAATAAAAGCTTCCTATTCTCTTCTTTTTTTAAATCTGATTTTTTTTAACGGTACATACAGTATCTGTCACTTCATTTGTCCATTTGATTGGTGCACTTTGAATGTCGGGTTTGAGAAAATTTTCTATCTTTCAGTCATTTTGGCCTGGACTGTTTTCTTTCGAAACTTAATAACAATATTACATGTTCAGAGAAAGCGTTGAACCTTCAAATCATGGCCAGGCCTTCTCTCTTCCCCAGCATGGTCGGAAAGAAAGGGGAAAAAAAAAACTAATTTCACGAGCAGGGCAGGTAGCAGCAGAGTTCAGAATTTGACTGAGAGGTAATAGAGTTGAGTCACTCTGAGGAAGGGTAAAGTCTGTGTGAAACGCTTGTGTTTGCGCCATGTTTTCATTTGTAGATGTAAAATTGGATCTAGAAAGTGGGAAAGATGTGCTGCAGTATTTTACTGACAAAACAACAGATTGAGACGCAGGAGAGAAATTAAAAAGAAAAAGCTGGATGAACAGGAGAGGTTAAAAGGAAAGGAAGAGGAGAATGAAGAAATGTTAAAGAAGTTAAATACTCTCAAGGTCAGATAAGCTCCTGGAACATGTTCTCTGTGTGGCTTCATGCAAACAAGGCCAATAAGAAGCAGAAACTGAGATCATCTGCAATGAAGAAGAAAGATTGAGACAAAAAAGTGTTTGCACACAAACAAAAAAAACTTTCTTAAATTTTTTTTTACTGCTACAGTCACATAAGTTGAAATGTTCTTGCACATTTTGTGCAAACTTTATTTACTATAATTTAGTTGAAGTTTAAAATGTTTTGCTATATTTGTCAGTGCTTTCTAGGGAGGGCCAGGCTTCAAGCACTGCTAAGAATACGTAGAATTTATATTCTGTATAACATGTTGAGAAGATAGAAATGCATGTCCTGGGTGATGGCACTGACCTTGCCATGTTACGAACACTAACACCTAAACTTCTCAACAAGTTTATCCTTGAAAAATGTAATAATTTTACACCCACAACTAGGAGTTTTCGATGAATAGTTGAATCAGCTGTCTTTCAGTGCTGAAAAAACTAGTTTGCTGTGTAATAGCATAAATACAAAACCTAATAAAATCAAAAGAAACCTGGTAAAAATTCAGCTCTCTCTGCTGCTACTCTGCCCAACTCTGTGTAGTTGTACAAACACAGAGCTCCAGAGTAAACTGGAAACTTTACTTGTCTCTTGAATACCTTTCCTCATGACTGGCGAGGACAGAAAAAAGGGAGCAGTGTTTGACAGCCCTCAGAGAGCGACGCCGTTCTCCTTCACAAAGCAGCTCACATGCTAATCAAGCCCGGCCTTCTACACACAAAGAAATGACAAACTGCAGCTCTTGTCCTCACTTTCTAAAGCTTTGGTCTCCGATGCTTTATGCAGAAACGTTAGATAAATACTGAAACGCTCAGGTTCAAAGTAAACTATCCATCCATTATCTTTACCCACTTCTTCCTTTTTCAGGTCACGTGGGTCACTGGTGCCCATATCCAGCAGTCATTGTGCGAGAGGCGGGGGACACCCTGGACAGGTCTCAGTCCATCACAGGGACACATAGAGATAAACAACCATTTACCGTACTCTCCCACTCTCACCTAGGGATAATTTAGAGTTACAATCAGCCTAACATGCATGTTTTTAATCTGTAGGAGGAAACTGGAGTACCCAGAAAAACCCACACATGCACGGAGATTACATGCAAACTCCACCCAGAAATGTCCTAGGACGGGATTTGAACCATCAACCTTCTCGCTGAGAAGCAGCAGCTCTACCAACCGTGCCACCGTGCTGCCAAAACATTGGCTTTATGTGGCTCCACTGGGGCTTGAACCCAGGACCTTCTGCGTGTGATGCAGAAATAATGCCCACTACACCAAGGAACTCAGCTCCCTGCCTCATTCATTCATTCATTCATTAACCCTCCTTTGATCTTTGCCACCAGAAATCGTTCTTGGCCACGCCCACTTCTCCGCTCTGCATGCTTAACAGCTGATCAGCTACAGCATGAAGTTTATCCTGCAGTATGGGCTTTACAAAGGTGGAGGAAAAGGCTTTTTCTGCAGCTCTGGGCTGCAAAAATATGCAGCAGGTCCTAAATAATTCTAAATAATTTATTTTAAATGAAAAATCCATGCTGATCATGTGGCTTATCCATCAATCAGCCAATTATGTGTCATGTCCAATCTTATTCTGAAAAGTTGCAATAGAGCGAGCCTGCGATGAAAAACAGCAAAGTAGTGAATATATATGCTGGTGAAGATTCTCAGTCGTCCAGGACATGATAAAATCAAAAAAGGCGTTCAATACAGGATCAACTGGACTTTATTTGTTGCAGAAAACGTTTCGACTTCTGTCCAGAAGTCTTTTTCAATTCTGAAGACAGAAGGGAAGGAAAAGGAACAGAAACACATCAAAAAATCTCTGCAAACATGTGGATATCCCAACTGGGCTTTTGTCAAGTCAGCAAGGAAATCTGTTAAGCACAACAATGAACAGAAAAAGTCTAACAGACGGAAAAACATTGTCATTCCTTATGTTGCTGGAGTCTCAGAGAATTTCAGAAGGATTTTCAACAAACACAACATCCCAGTACATTTCAAACCTAGCAGGACGCTCAGACAGAGGTTGGTCCACCCTAAAGACCAAACCCCCACACACAAACAGAGTGGTGTGGTTTATGCAGTCCAGTGCAGCGAAGTCTGCTCAGACCGTTACATCGGAGAAACGAAGCAACCTATCCACAAAAGAATGTCTCAACATAGGAGAGCAACCTCCTCTGGACAAAACTCAGCTGTTCACCTCCACCTCACGGACAAGGGTCACTCATTTGAGGACCAGAATGTTCAAATTTTGGACCGAGAGCACAGATGGTTTGAGAGAGGTGTGAAGGAAGCTGTGTATGTTAAGAGAGAAAAACCTTCTCTTAACAGAGGAGGAGGTCTGAGATTTCAACTTTCTAAGACTTATAACTCAGTTTTGGATTTGATTCCGAAACGTTTTACACTGGATGGGAGCAGGGATGTCTTGTCTGTAAATTAGACTAACAAAGTTTCTCTGAGTAGCCTCTGTTGTTGTTTGGGAGGTGTTTTTTTGTCAATTTACATACAGTTTTGTGTCTTCTACCAGAGACCTCAAGGGAACCTCCTACTGTTAAGGTGTGATCTTTCAATTTACATGTATGTGTTACAAACCCCCTTCTGTTAAGGTGTGATGTGTCTGTATTACATCACTGCCTATAATCATAATACTGTTTACATTCTCTGTTTACATTTATTAATACTGTTTACTTTTATTACTACTGCTTACATGTAATTACTACTGTTTACATTTATTTACACTACTCTAATATCTACACCACTGCTGGTACATATACAGTGTGCTCTGAACGGTCTTATTTAGGGATGCCCAATGTGCCTTACTGCATATGCCACTTTTTGCCTCTACAACAACATCAACTACTACCTCATACATATACTGTGTACATTGACTCATACGCTGCTTTGCCACTTTGCAAATGTCAATGCTAGAAACCTTTAGTTTATTTTAGTTATACTTTTTATACTCTTTTTTTATACCACTATGCAAAAAAAAAAAAAAAAAAAACAACTCAGGACAGTGTTAGTTTTACTATTTTTATGCTTATGTCTATTATTATATGTTTCAGTGTTTCAATGTTTAGATGTTTACTGTTGCACCGAGGGACTGAGAGAAACGCAATTTCGGTCCTGTGTATGTCCTGCACTGTACATATTGCAGATCTGACAATAAAGTTGACTTTG
>JBBPBX010049733.1:0-25234 GCA_038048925.1 Garcialebias charrua
GTAATGATAGAATTCATGCTCAAATAAAGAGTGCAATGAATGAAAAATCATGTCTGCCCCATATTTGCAAAAACTACTTCAAAGTAAAGGTGGAACAATGTAAAAAAAAAAGGTTTACATCAACTATCACTCTTAACTTCTATCCACTTGTTCTTTTTACAATTCATGCAGCTACTCATAACCCACCAAAGGTGGTGACAGATTAACCAAGGCACAGCACACAAAGCCAATCATATCGATTAATGCAACTTTTTCTGGATCTCTACATGTTAGAAAATTGATAGGTAGAGGGCCATTCAAGATTGTGTATTTTTGTCTTACACAGCCTAGACACGTTCAACATGGATTCTAACATGTGCTATTTGCCATGTTTTTTTTAAGTTC
Organism: Garcialebias charrua; assembly: GCA_038048925.1. NCBI lineage: Eukaryota > Metazoa > Chordata > Actinopteri > Cyprinodontiformes > Rivulidae > Garcialebias > Garcialebias charrua. The sequence continues at coordinate 385 of JBBPBX010049733.1, forward strand.
TTTTTTGTCGTCGGTTGAAACGTTCTGCTACCAGATGTCATCTCACCATCAGCACCAACTGCACTCTGCAGCACACATCTTCAGTGATGCCTGGATTCAGCCTGGATCATCCTTGCTGTACAATGGAGCACGTTTGCCTAAGAAAAGAAAAAAGAATAAAATAAAAATTACTTAAATGAAGTTGTAAATAATTGGTGTGTTAATATGCATATGAATTTCAAAACAGGATTTACAACATAGCACCGGATTGTCAGTTGTCAAACAACACAAGAACAGTTAATTTAGGTTATTGTATGTGCTTATTGTAAATGTATACTAAATCCTACTTTTTCATTGGATGCGTCTCAGCTCGCACGCTGGCCACATTATGCTCCCATGCAAGTGGGTGGACAGGGAGGAGGTCATACTACAGTACTGCTTCTTACATATTTAGTGTTTGTACGTATTTTTTGCTTTTCAACTTGAGAGCTAGGTGTGTAGTTTCTCATGACAGTGCTCTTGTCACGAGTGTCATGTCACTGTCATGGCTCTTATGAATTTTGAATAATCAGCATAAACAACTCAACAACTGAAAGCTTTGTTAAGCTTTCAGTTGTTGAGTTGTTTATGCTATTTGTAAAAAAACAAATAACTCAACAAAAAAAATTAACGTTCCATGTACATTTTATGCAGCACAGTTAAAGGATTGTAATAATAATAATCATTTTATTTAAAAGCTCCTTTCAGGACACCCAAGGACACTTAACAAACCAATTCAGTTCAAACATTATCAGTGACAAATTGAAATATAAAATACATAAGGATGATATAATATAAAATACATTTAGTAAAGTTAATGATAAGCTAGTCTAAAGAGATGTGTTTTCAGGGCTGTCTTGAACAGAGAAAGGGAGGTGGTGTTTCAAAGGTCTGTCCTCGTGCTCAATAAACTTATGATTCGTGTAATGCCCTAATTCACTATAATCTACTGTAAGAAATATATTACCTGACACAAAGTGTGCAGAGCAAATTCGGATGTTGCTCAGTTTTTTTCAATCCAAGTTCTGGTTTAGGCTGGCAGCCACAGACGTCGACGTTCCTCTGATAACTGCTGAGTTACTTCACCTTGATTTGTGATCACGAGTGGTAATCTGTACTACTGTAGGTTTTTCTCTCGATCTAACCGATTGTGGCAGCCATGGACACGACAATAATTCACCATTTCTTGATTTTGTGTGACAAGACACAACGCACAACTAGAATAGCTTTGAGGCTAACACCGCTATGTCGCCAAGATGGCTAACTTCCGGTATATTGCCGGTATATTTCCGGGTTGATGACGATCCGTGAAAAGGGTCTATAGAGCCTCGAGGGCTCATTTACGAAAGCGACCTGCTACAAACTAAAGAATGATGAACAGCCAGTGGCGGATCTACCATTCAGGCGAACGAGGCCTGGGCCTGGGGCCGCCAATGAGCAGGGGCCGCCAATGAGCAGGGGCCGCCAATAAGCAGGGACCCCAGCCGTCACCTACATCCTTAACATTGCTCCTGCTTGTTAATGTACGTTTAACATAAAAATAATTATAGTTACGATGAAAACTATCTTTAAAAACGCAACAGAAAAAACGGTTGAGTTCTGTATCCCCCTACTAAAATGGACTATTCCGTCATGCGTCATGACGTCACCCACTAATCCAGGAAGTGCTGCTCGCTGCTGTTTTGTGAAGGAAGCGGGAGACAGGAGACAGAAAAGCGGAGCTGAAAAACGTAAAAAGCGTCAAAAAACAATAACGTATGTTTCTTCACTACCGAAAGTGACAACCTTTTTTAAATGGGTCGAATTCTAAAACTTCATCAACTGCTAATGACGGTCACGAGCGGCAGCGGCCCATTTAAAAGTGTGGCGGAACCGGACATCAGGATCCAGGCACCGAGGCAGTGACTCAAGATGAAGATGAAGTATTAAAGCAAGATGAGGTACGAGGTTTAGAAATTATTTTGTAGGTTGGGTAAAAGAAATCCTAACAGTAATCAGCTGAGACAACCACTATTTTCACGTTTTCTTTCTGTATCAAAATATTAAAAGATATTCGACCTAAATCTTCTGAATTAAGTAGGAGAGAGGGGATTATATATTTTACCTACTTTAGCTCTGCCCTGCTTGCTTAGTATACAGTATTATTAAATTATTCGGACTTTACATTGAATAGAATAGATCTAAAATATTCCACAGTTATCTATAAAAAAAAATTCTCAACCATTTTACAAAATATTTGACTGTTAAAACTTCATCAGACTATCATTGTTTTGTTATTTGGTCCATAGTCCCTCCATTAAATACATTATAAAGCACAACTTATAGCTTTCAGAGTAATGCAAAAATGTGTTTTTTAATAATGACAGGTTTGCTTTGGACAGAAATGCCACTGTTAGTTTAAAACAACAGAATCAAAAGGCTTGCTAAATTAAAATGTTATCTAAAATGTAAAAATTGATATAAATGAAAAGTGACATTCCCTGATGCATGCTCAATAATCCAGGTGGAAAAATCTGTGACATTATTTGAGTCATTTAGTTTACAGTAAGTCTTACAGTCTGTGTAAGTTTTAAGGTTTAAAAAGAAGTCAAAACTTTCAGTCTTAATTATGGAAACTTGGATAAATGAGAGCCTTCACATGTGTTAAATGTAATAATGTCTTATTTTTTCTTTTATTTCCTCCAACACTAACATATTTGTTGTTTTTTTCAGATGCAGTCTTTAAACATGCATCATTAAAGACCAGAAACAAGACAGAAGACAACTTTCATAGAAGTCCAGCTGAATAATCAAGGTAATTCATGATCACTTAATGCTGTAAAAAGTGTCTCATGCCTGGACATCTTGCTGTTCATATCGAGCCAGTGTGTGAATTCATCTCAAAGTACCACATCTCAACTACACACACTCACTTTTTCACATTGATCTAACAACTGTTCCCTGTTACAGAATATGTAATATAACGTTAAAAGAATTAAAGTTGTGAAAATCTTCTAATTTAGGAAAATATATTTCTACTGTATTGCTCACATCTACCCTCTCTATTCGTTTGTGTTTATTTAGTGTTGTTGAATTTTTGTGTAAGACTTGATTTAGAGCCTTTTACTGCAATAATAAAACATGTTTTGCAAAAAGACTTTAAAGGATAGTTGTACCTTATTAAAGTAGAGAAAAAAACAGTTGTTTTTATTGTCTAGTTCCCAGTTTTAGACTATGAACATGAAAATCTTTGACCTTCAGGGCAGGGCCTAATGGTACATTTAGGCTGACTTGGGGGAGGGCCCCTTTACAAATGTTTGCCTGGGGCCCCAAAATGTCTAAGTCCGCCACTGTGAACAGCAATGATACAATTACATTAAACAATAAACAAAAGAAAAAGAAAAATGTAGCAAGAACTAGCAAAAAGATTATAAGGTAGATGTATAAAATCAAAGACAGGATGGAACATATCTGCATTGGTTTCTGCCAGGATTCCAACAGACTCTTAAAACCATTTAGCGAGGTCAGGGCCGAGAGCATCAGATCTTTTTGTAAGATATTCCAGGAAGCAGGAGCAGAGTAGGAGAAGGCCCTTTTTCCAAGTTCAGTCCTCACTGACGGAACACTGCAGGTAATCATGTCCTGAGAGCGCACACTGTAGCTGCACTCACGCAAAGACATGTAGGAGGAGATGTATGAGGGCAGCAGACCAATACTCTGCGAACCAGACCCTAAACTTACTTAAAGTCTGGATAGAGTTTTGTCACCTTCATTTGTACGCTTTTATTGGACAGGAGTGACTTGATTGGTTATTGCATATATTATATCTATTATGGTAGTCCAGGGTGAGTTATTCTTAATTCTAAATGAATATCCTTGTTGGACTTTTATTTAAGTGCTATTCTCCTTCAAGATACATTTACCTAACGCTAGAATAAATGCAATGTACATTATGCAGCAAAGGAAATTAGAAGATTGGACATATTCATTCATTCAACCTTTATTTCGTCAGGTTAATCTCATTGAGCCTCGAGGACTCATTAACAAGAGCAACCTGCTACAAACTAAAGAGTGATGACAACAATAACAATAGAAATTTCCCTAAACAATCAACAATAGACAAGCATAAAAGAGAAATACAGATTTTTTTTTTTTTTTACAAATTAAAAACAAAATATTAAAGTAACAAAAACATTATAAAGTAGATGTAGAAAATCAGTAGCAGTAATCAGTAACAGGAACATGTCTGCATTGGGTTTTTGCCAGGATTCCAACAGATTCCACTGGACAAAAAGGCCTAATATCCGGGGAGATACAACAGTATGCAAGTTTACGTATCTGCCACATATCCAATGTGTTTCCGGTCATATACGGGGAGATCTCATCTGTAACAGATCTTAGTACAGGATATCCTACGCATACCCATCTGTGATAGATCCTAGCACTGGATATGTCCTGGATACTCATACATGATAAATCCTAGTATAGTATATTTTCCGGATACACATCTGTGATAGATCCTAGTATTGGCAGCACAGTGGCACAACTGGTAGAGCTGCTGCCTCTCAGCTAGCAGGTCCCTGGTTCAAATCCCGGTCCGGGGGCCTTTCTGGGTGGAGTTTGCATGTTCTCTTTGTGCATGCGTGGGTTTTCTCCGGGTGCTCCGGTTTCCTCCCACAGTCCAAAAACATGCATGTTAGGCTGATTGGTAACTCTAAATTGACCCTAGGTGTGAGTGAGTGAGACAGGTCCCTCTTGTGAATGAGTCCCCGTGGCTCAACGAGGCTAGCCTGTATAAATAAAGGTTGAATGAATGAATTGGATATTTTCTGGATACCCATACATAATAAATCCTAGTATTGGATATTTTCCGGATACACATCTGTGATAGATCCTATTGGATATTTTCATGATATCCATACATAAATACAGACACGAATCTCACAAAATGCGTTGAGGGGGTTATGGAGAACAAGATCTGTGAGTTTGGTGGTCCTATCACTGTGTTTAGTTGGAAATCCTAACCCCAATTTGTCAAAATACAAATACCCATAATTCATAGGTAGAACGTAGGACAGACAGGAATCTCACAAAATGCGGTCAGGGAGTTATGGAGAACAAGATCTGTGAGTTTGGTGGTCCTATCACTACGTTTAGATGGAAATCCTAACCCCAATTTGTCCAAATACAAATACCCATAATTCATAGGTAGAACGTAGGACAGACACAAATCTCACAGATTGCAGTTAGGATTGTCGTGGAGAACAGGATCTGTGAGTTTGGTGGTCCTATCACTGCGTTTAGTTGGAAATCCTAACCCCAATTGGTCAAAATACCATAATCCCAAAAAAAGTGTTGGGAAAGTGTTGAAAAGTTGAAAGTTCCGATCAGCTCTGCGAGGTGCTGGCCAATATCTTTAACACCTCACTTGCCCTGTAGACAGATCCCGTCTGCCTGAAGACCACACCACCATCATCCTAGTCCAAAAAAGCTCTACAGTGACTGCTCTGAATGACTATTGGCCAGTGGCACTCACCCGATAGTAGCTAAATGCTTCGAAAAACTGGTCATGACCCACATCAAAACAACCATCAACATCAACGAGGACCCTCACCAGTATGCATACTGTGAGAACCAATCAACAGAGGATGCCATCTCCTCTGTGGTCCACACTGCTCTCACCCACCTGGAACAGGACGCCCGTATGTTCTTTCGGACTTTACATCCAGTCAGATTTGTTCCGTCTCAAACTTGTCCTAAATGCTGATAAAACAAAAGGGATGTTTTTTTCAAATAGGAAGGCGGTTCCAGCAGATCCTCCTCTGATTTTATCTTCAAATGGTGTCCCTATTGAGTTTGTTGATTCCTATAAATATCTGGGTATCCTGATCCATTCACATCTCTCTTTTAAACTCCACGTGGAAAACCTAGTGAAGAAACTGAAAGTTAAACTGGGTTTCTTTTTCAGAAACAAATCATGTCTAACACTGAATGTTAGGAAACGCCTTGTATCTGTGACTTTCCTTCCCTCCATTGATTACGGTGACATTCTCTACATGAATGCTCCTACAAGCACCCTGCGGATGTTGGATGTTGTCTATCATGGTGCACTAAGATTCATAACTGGCTGTGATTATCATACCCACCACTGCACCCTGTATTCACTGGTTAACTGGACATCATTAACCTCACGCAGACTCTTCCACTGGTACATTTTCATCTTTAAATCACTTCTTGGTCTGCTGCCCTCATACATCTCCTCCTACATGTCTTTGCGTGAGTGCAGCTACAGTGTGCGCTCTCAGGACATGATTACCTGCAGTGTTCCGTCAGTGAGGACTGAACTTGGAAAAAGGGCCTTCTCCTACTCTGCTCCTGCTTCCTGGAATATCTTACAAAAAGATCTGAAGCTCTCGACCTTGACTTCTCTAAATGGTTTTCAGAATCTGTTGGAATCCTGGCAAAAACCAATGCAGATTTGTCCCTGTCTTTGATTTTATACGTCTACCTTATGTTTTGCTCGTTTTTTGATACTTTGTTTAAAAAAAATAAAATAATTCTTTCTTTTGTTTTTTCTCTTTTTTGTTTTCTATTGTTTATTGTTTGTTTATTGTTTATTGTTTATGGACATTCTACCATTGCTGTTCATCGTTCTTTAGTTTTAGCAGGTCGCTTTCGTAAATGAGCCCATGAGGTTCAATAAGATTTACCTGACTAAATAAAGGTTGAATGAATGAATGAACATCTGCCTTCAAAATCATGATCCACAGCTGTGGTGGAATGCATCACAAACTATGATGAGTCCAGCTACAAGCAGGAGGTGGAACACCTGGAGAGCTCGTGCAAGGAGAATAACCTTCACATTAGAGGTGGGCGATATGGCTCGAATATTATATCGTAATATTTCAGAGCATCCTGACGATAACGATAAATTTCGTGATATAACCCAAATAAAAAAAGAAAGAAATCAGTTATTTATTTGACAAAATTAACTTAACATGTTGCTTTGCAGTATTATAATTTTTTTTTAAAACAACGGGTAATTTTACAGAAATTAATTTATTTAGTAAACTATTCAGTCTCCAAGTACTGTATATATATATATTTTTTAATGATCCTTCTGTTATTTAGATTGAAAAAGTCTGCACAAAATAAAGATCAACAAAATCCACCAGAAAAAATAAAGTGCAGGTGTAGTTTCCCAAAACAACTAAACAAAATGAAGCTTAAGATCTGTTGAGCATTAGTGAAACATTAATGAAATTAATGAAATTAGCATATCATGATATAATTTTTCTTGCCCGGGCAAGCTTATTTTACCAGTATTATGGTGAACGATATGATATGGCCCAGCCCTACTTCACATCAATGTGAAGAAGACAAAGGAGATGATTGTGGACTTCATAAGGAAAAAACACACCCACACCCCACTGAACATAAGATGATCTGCGGTGGAAGTGGTCTCCAGCTACAAGTACTTGGGTGTACACATGAATGACAACCTCAGCTGGAGCAACAACACCACCAGCCTGATCAAGAAAGGTCATCAGAGACTCTACTTCCTCAGGCGGCTGAGACAAGCTGGTCTGAGAAGCTCAGTTCTCACCTCCTTCTACATGTGTGCAGTGGAGAGCATCCTGTGCTACAGCATCAACGTGTGGCATGGAGGCTGCACAGCTGCAGAATTTGTTCAGTCTCAAACTTGTCCTAAATGCTGATAAAACCAAAGGGATGTTTTTTTTCAAACAGGAAGTCGGTCCCAGCAGTTCTTCCTCTGATTTTATCTTCAAATGATGTCCCTATTGAGTTTTTTGATTCCTATAAATATTTGGGTATCCTGGTCGATTCGCATCTCTCTTTTAAACTACACGTGGAAAACCTAGTGAAGAAACTGAAAGTTAAACTGGGTTTCTTTTTCAGAAATAGATTATGTCTAACACTGAATGTTAGGAAACGCCTTGTATCTGTGACTTTCCTTCCCTCCATTGATTACGGTGACATTATCTACATGAATGCTCCTACAAGCACCCTGCAGATGTTGGATGCTGTCTATCATGGTGCACTAAGATTCATAACTGGCTGTGATTATCGTACCCACCACTGCACCCAGTATTCACTGGTTAACTGGTCACCATTAACCTCACACAGACTCTTCCACTGGTACATTTTCATCTTTTAATTACTTCTTGGTCTGCTGCATTCATACATCTCCTCCTACATGTCTTTGCGTGAGTGCAGCTACAGTGTGCGCTCTCAGGACATGATTACCTGCAGTGTTCCGTCAGTGAGGACTGAACTTGGAAAAAGGGCATTCTCCTATTCTGCTCCTGCTTCATGGAATATCTTACAAAAAGATCTGAAGCTCTCGGCCCTGACCTCTCTAAATGGTTTTAAGAGTCTGTTGGAATCCTGGCAGAAACCAATGCAGATATGTTCCTGATTTGTAGATTTACCTGACTAAATAAATAATAATAATATAATAATAAACTTTATTTGTATAGCACCTTCCTATAATGCCTTGCATTGACCAAGGTGCTTAACAGGATAAAAAGATGAATAAACTGGAACAATAAATCAATGAAAATAGAATAAGAAACAACAGCAATAAAAGAAGGCAATGGAAATAAAAATGCTACATACTAAAATACCAAAAGTAATAAAAGTTACACACTGAAAGCTTTTTTGAACAAGTGGGTCTTCAGTCTGGTTTTGAACAGAGTCAGATCAGAGGTGGCACGCAGCTCAAGGGGGAGACTGTTCCAGGCTTTTGGGCCGGCAACAGAAAATGACCGGTCTCCCCATTGTTTGTACCTTGAGCGAGGCACCTCCAGCAGGTGTTGACTGGCAGATCGTAAAGCTCTGCCGGGCTGATGGGCTTTCAGAAGTTCTGAGATGTACAGTAGAGAGGTGCAAGTCCATTCAGAGCTTTGAAAACAAACAGCAGCAGCTAAATAAAACTAATTTTTCTCTCGTGAACAGTTATTTTCAAAACAAACTTTTATTATTTTATTTTTATTACATGTTTGTGCTGCTGTGTGGAGTAATGTTTTTCTATGATATTAGTGCTTAGTGTATTTTTAGTTGATATTTTTCTTAGTTAACATCTTAGATGTATTACTGTTCTTTGTTGGATGGAACTGGGAGCCTGTGTAAATAATCTTGTTTATCACATTCACATGTACCACATGTGGTGCGAATGACAATAAAGGTTCTCTGATGGGATCACTCAGGCTGTGACTTAGATAAAATCTTGGCACCTTCTTTTTGAGGGGTATTGTCTTTCAAATTGGATGACACTGTCCTCCTGGCTAAATCTCCGCCTGCTCCTAAAACAGCCAATCAGTGATTCAGTGGGCGGGACTTGGATTTGCCATTTGAGATTGAATATTGTCACACTAAAAGCGCAGGGGGGGCAGGCTGAAAATGAAAAGGCAGTTTGCTCTGTTGTTCAATGACAATTGACAGTGTTGACTAAGAAAATGAAAATGATTTAATCTTAATTTTATTTCTGACTCAAAAAAGGCAGCTTGACTTTGAAATTAAAAAGCATTTCTGCTATTTCATTTTAATTTTCAAAATTGACATTTCAAAATGAATTTTGGCCACTTTTTACAAAGACATATATTGAAAATTAAATGTTAAATGTTATTTTACTTATCATTTTAATTAAGTTACAAATTGAGCAGTCTCGAAGAAGAAAATGAAAATGCAGTTTGGTTTATTCATTTTTAATTTTATTTATGACTCAAAAAAGGCAGCTTGGCTTTGAAATGAAAAAGCATTCCTGCTAAACCATTTTAGTTTTCATTTCGTCTCATATCCGCTTCCATATGCCGCAGCCACTGGGAGCCTTTTTCAGTGTATAACACCATGCACTGTGCAAGGTTTAATCTGCTGTAAACTGAGACCAGACCACGAGGGAGAAAAGTGAAGTCCAGAGTTCATCAGGTGCCTCAAACTTTGAGCAGACCTGCAACTTCTTTTCAATGCAGTTCATTTACTGCAAAATCTGATATCTGGGGGTTTCACATGCCTGAATACGTTATATATAAATACTGTTTGTCACCATCAGACATATTAAAATCCAAGTTTTACAGTAGTGTCTTACTTTTGCTCAGCTATGGGGTGTTGTTTGTAAAGTTACAGTCAAAAATTAACAGCAATATTTTAGTTTATTTAACCTTTCAAGAGAAAAATATGATTTTTTTTTTCATATTTTCACAGTCATTCATCCATTTATAAATGTTATAATCCTAAACTAAATATTTAATTTAAAAGCTAAATATTTAGTTTACCAACTAAAAACTTACCTTGCAAGTTAAATGTTAAGTTGGCAAGCTAAATATTTAGCTCCACACTAAATATTTAGTTTACAAATTAAATGCTTATGTCCAAGATAAATGTTTATTTTACAAACTAAATATTTAACTTGCGAGTTAAATATTTAGTTAGTGAACTAAATATTTAGGTGGAAATTAAATGTTTAATTTCCAAACTAAATATTTATTGTCAAAACTAAACATTTAATTTCCAAACCAAACATTTATTGCCTAAGCTAAATATTTAATTTCTAAACTAAACATTTATTTTCCAAACTAAACATTTAATTTTTAAGCTAAACATTTAATTTCTAAAATAACTATTTAATTTGCTAACTAAATATTTAATTCAGACCTAAATATTTATTTTCCAAACTAAATATTTTTTTCCTAAATAAATATTTAATACGCTAACTAAATATTTAGCGCTAACCTAAATATTTATTTTCCAAAATAAACATTTAATTTCCAAAATAAATATCCAATTTGCTAACTAAATATTTAACTTGCAAGTCAAATATTTAGTTTGTAAATTAAACATTTAGTTTGTAAACTAAATATTTAGTGTGGAACTAAATATTTCACTCGATAACTAAACATTTAGCTTGCAAGTATTTAGTTTTTAAACTATACATTTAGCTAACCAACACTATTTATAGCGGGGGTAGCGTGTTGCTGACCTCAACTCGGGATGTCGAGAGTCGGTGGGCAGAGTACATCGAAAACCTCCTCAATCCCACTGATTCCCCAGGCACGTCTTCCACTGAGGAAGCGGAGCCTGGGGACTTTGGGTTGGACTCGACTCTCCAGTCTCTGGTGCTGAGGTCACCGAGGTGGCTAAAAAGTTCCTCTGTGGCAGGGCCCCAGGAGTAGATGAGATTCGCCTGAGTTCCTTAGGGCTCTGGATGTTGTGGGGTTGTGTTGGCTTACGCGACTCTGCAATATCGCGTGGACATCGGGGGCAGTTCCCTTGGATTGGCAGACTGGGGTGGTGGTTCCCCTATTCAAAAAGGGGGACCGTAGGGTGTGTTCCAACTATAGGGGGATCACACTCTTAAGCCTCCCTGGTAAGGTCTATTCAGGGGTTCTGGAGAGGAGGGTCCGTCGGATAGTCGAACCTCGGATTCAGGAGGAGCAGTGTGGTTTTCGTCCTGGTCGTGGAACACTGGACCAGCTCTACACCCTCAGCAGGGTCCTGGAGGGTACGTGGGAGTTTGCCCAACCAGTTTACATGTGCTTTGTGGACTTGGAGAAGGCATTTGACCGCGTCCTTGGGGGGTTCTGTGGGGGGTACTCTGGGAGTATGGGGTACCAGGCCCTTTGATATGGGCTGTTAGGTCCCTGTACGACCGGTGTCAGAGCTTGGTCCGCATTGCCGGCAGTAAGTCAGGCTCGTTTCCAGTGAGAGTTGGACTCCGCCAAGGTTGCCCTTTGTCACCGATTCTGTTCATAACTTTTATGGACAGAATTTCTAGGCGCAGCCAAGGTGTTGAGAGGATCCGTTTTGGTGGCCTTAGAATCGCTTCTCTGTTTTTTGCAGATGATGTGGTCCTATTGGCTTCATCAGGTCGTGATCTACAGCTTTCACTGGAGCGGTTTGCAGCCGAGTGTGATGCGGCCGGGATGAGGATCAGTTCCTCCAAATCCGAGGCCATGGTCTTGAGCCGGAAAAGGGTAGCGTGCCCTCTCCGGGTCGGGGAGGAGGTCCTGCCCCAAGTGGAGGAGTTTAAGTATCTCGGGATCTTGTTCACGAATGAGGGAAAACTGGAGCGTGAGATCGATAGGCGGATAGGTGCAGCGTCCGCAGTGAAGCGGGCGCTGTACCGGTCTGTCGTGGTGAAGAGAGAGCTGAGTCAAAAGGCAAAGCTCTCAATTTACCGATCGATCTACGTTCCCACCCTCATCTATGGTCATGAGCTTTGGGTTATGACCGAAAGAACAAGATCTCGGATACAAGCGGCTGAAATGAGTTTTCTCCGCAGGGTGGCTGGACTCTCCCTTAGAGATAGGGTGAGAAGCTCAGTCATCCGGGAGGGACTCGGAGTAGAGCCGCTGCTTCTCCACATCGAGAGGAGCCAGTTGAGGTGGCTCGGGCATCTGGTTAGGATGCCTCCTGGACGCCTCCCTGGTGAGGTGTTCCGGGCATGTCCCACCGGGAGGAGACCCAGAGGAAGACCCAGGACGCGCTGGAGGGACTATGTTTCTCGGCTGGCCTGGGAACGCCTTGGGATTCCCCCAGAGGAGCTGCTCCAAGTGGCTGGGGAGAGGGAAGTCTGGGCCTCCCTACTTAGGCTGCTACCCCCGCGACCCGACCCCGGATAAGCAGAAGAGAATGGATGGATGGATGGATATTTAGCTTGTAAATTAAATGTTTAGTTTGGAACTATGACATTTATAAAAGTGTCAATAACATGGTAAAAATATGACTTTGAAGAAAAATTCTTATGAAAAGCTAAATAAACTAAAATATTGCTGTTAATTTTTGACTGTGTAACTTTACAAATGGCACCCCATACTCAGCAGCTGTTTTATCATATTTGAAGTGATAGTTCAGATCTTTTGAAGTGTAGAAATAACCATCTAAACTACACACGTGTGGCTGTACCCAAAGCATGTCAGCACTCTAACACAGAATACCACACGCACAAGCATAAATATATTTTTATATACACACTTTCCCCCACAAAGCTCTCACACAGTCACATCCAGCTGAGTTGTTTTTCTAAGGCGTGTTTATGTAAAGGAAGTTGGATCGTAAAAGTCTCCGCATACTTCGCATTTATGAAAAGTTGGACGCAGCCCGACTCCTGATGTGATTACACCAAGAAGCAAGCAGGAAAACACTCTGACATTCTCATACACTGTAAACCCAAATTAGTAATCATTACTAAAGCAGAATGTGGAAAGCGATTGCGAGGGGATCTCCAGTTTTTACAAAATCAAAAACTAAACAAATCAAGCTCTGTTTACATTAAGTCTTGTGTCCAAGATAATCTTGTACTAAAAAACTCACGTTTTTAAAACCATTGTTTGCGAGTAATTAACTCAACCATTAATCATATATATCAGTAATCATTACCCATGATGATCAGTATTTGTTTCTCATGTTTATCAGTATTCATTTCTCATCTTTATTAGTTAGAAATACTAATAATAATAATAAATTAGATTTTTTAACATTACACAATAATTGTCTGTATACTACCTGTTGTTTCTTACACAAAAAAATGACAATTTAATTTATTTTTCACAAATTTATTGCAAAAATAGTGCAATAGTAACATTTTAAACATGTAAAGCTGAGTACACATTTCACCATGTTCAAGAGTTTAAACTTTAGTACAAAACTAAATCTGAGTAAAGTGCTAAGTCAATACAATTCTGCATTTAAGCCTTTACAAAAATGGATTTTCAAACATTTTACCAAATTAACCATTTTACTTTGATAGGTGAAATTAAGAATGTTAATATCTTGTGCAAAGGGGAACATGCATAACATCTTATGATCTGAGGTACCCTTTATCATTTACATCATTAATCTGGTCAAAAGACTAACATGGAACCCTTCAATGGCTTCGACAGGTAAATTGTCTTAAAAAAAAAGTGTCCGTACAGTTCTTTTATTTGGAAGCCTTAATGATAAAAAAAAAAACATTTAAATAATAATAATAATTTAAAAAATTAAAAATAATCTTTTTTTGACAAAAAAAATAACTAGCATGGTGGCACTAACAATTGTTTAAAACAAGTAATGATGAACAGGAAAGTTTCTGTGAAACAGTTACATTACAACACTTGTTCACATTATGTTTGTATTTGAAAGACGGCTACAAACTAAACTTCAGCAGTAAAACAATAAACTTCTAGCTGCTAAATAGGATTTTTTTCCCACCTAACCAAAAGTAGAGCACCTGCAGCGTTTTTACACAAGTTGAATTTTCTGTTTGAATTCTCAGCTTCAACTCAATACTTCCCAAATGGGGAAGAAGAAAAAAATACTGTACAGTACCTGTTGAATGAACAGGAGGGTACAGTATTTCTGATTTTCTTTGGGTAGTTTACATGGAGTTCATATGTGAGCCTAAAAAGGAGACTCACAGCTTCTGGCAGGGTCATGAGCTTTTCCACAAAAAATTTCACCCTCATTGACGATGTTCAGGCTCGCCGGGTGAAGATCTGATGTTGGGGGTGGGGGGAGACACCTTCAGGATTCAGCAACAAGGTCCCAACGTCCATTTGGCCAAAGAACTCATCACCATCCTGAAGATAAACAAAAAATAATTGCCATAAATACAACCATTAGGGAATAAAATTGCTGAACTACAACAGACCACCATGACAAAACAGGCATTGTATCAAATACAGTTTATGCCAACATAATGATAACTACTGCTTGGTCAAGCATTTTGAATTTTTCTAACAATAAACATTGTAAAATCAGTATTGGTCTAAGGACTATTTGAGAGATCTTCTTGGTCCATTTTGTCACTATTTGACTGAAATAGGAAAACTTCTAAATTGGTTGTTTTTATATAATGATATTATTTAATATGGGACCATCGCAGTCGTCACTGCACATAAACACAGGGTTAGTCAGGGTGTGCTCATGAAGGACAGAATAAAATTCCTGCAGCAGGTCTTTTACCACAATCCTTTAGAATTTCATACAAAAAAAAAAAAAAAAAAAGAAATTAGTGTGCTGTTCAACTGGAGACCAAATGACCATTAGAATATTATGTGTACCTGCTTATTAGTAAAGTGTGCAGACCAGCGTTTCATCAGAAAGGCTCGGTGGTGATGTCTCCACAATGTCCTCCCTCCAAATGTTAGGTCCACATTGTGTCTTGTCTTCTATTTGGCAGAAAATAGAAGACAGAAAATTGATAGATATGTTGAAAGGAAAAGTCTCATACACACAAACAAAGACACACAATTTGTTTTGACCCAGTATTACCTTCATTTTCTGCAAAAGCTGTGCCAAATGTTCAGCCACGTTGCCCCTCATTTCCATAAGACTGGTGGTGTGATCATGACGGACAGAATAAAATTCCTGCAGCAGGTCTTTTCCCACAATCCTTTAGAATGCATACAAATAAAAAAATTAAAATAAAAAAAAAGAAATTAGTGTACTGTTCAACTGGAGGATGACCATCAGAATAATATGTGTACCTGCTTATTAGTGAAGAGTGCAGGCCAGCGTTTCATCAGAAGGTTTGGTGGTGATGTCTTCACGTCATCCCTCCAAATGTTAGGTCCACATTTTGTTTTGTCTTCTGTTTGGAGCACAAATCCAATGTGGAATCCAGGGAATGTAAGACAGAAAATTGATCGATATGTTGAAGGGAAAAGTCTCATACATACAAACAAAGACACACAGACAATTTGTTTTGACCCAGTATTACCTTCATTTTCTGCAAAAGCTGTGCCAAATGTTCAGCCACGTTGCCCCTCATTTCCATAAGACTGGTGGTGTGATCATGACGGACAGAATAAAATTCCTGCAGCAGGTCTTTTTCCACAATCCTTTAGAATGCATACAAATAAAAAAATTAAAATTAAAAAAAAGAAATTAGTGTGCTGTTCAACTGGAGAGCAAATGACCATCAGAATAATATGTGTACCTGCTTATTAGTGAAGAGTGCAGGCCGGCGTTTCATCAGAAGGCTTGGTGTTGATGTCTCCACAATGTCATCCCTCAAAATGTTAGGTCCACATTTTGTTTTATCTTCTATTCGGCGCACAAATCCAATGTGGCGGTTAGACCAAAAAAAAAAAAAAAAAAGAGAAAATAATAATTTAATGAACTAACACAGAATATAAGCAAAATTCACTATATCACCAGGAATGATTGCAAGAACCAACAGCCCTTGGTTTGAATAATCCCTGTCGAAGTAAAAAAAAAATTAAACCATGCGGTAAATTATTCTGTATGCAACAGGAAGCTAGCATAAAGCTAACTGCTAACAGCATTAGCTCTCTGTGAGGGGCAATTAGTTCTTGTTTGCTACAGGCATTAACTACCGGTACTAATTCAATCAGTCCCGAAATAACAACAAAGGATGATCAACTACAAAGTACTGTAGCTATAATTTAGGGCAAAAATGATGCAGTTGACACTCCGGTGAAACATTAGCCATCGTTAACATGAGCACACAAAAACGTTATTTTACTAGCAAGTGCAATAAAAACGGAATCAAATTTGAGCACTTAACATGTGTCAATAAACTGTTACATCAACCAGACTGACCTGATTTCAGCACTTCGTCACAGTAATGAGATTTTGCAGCAAACAGTCAGGAGAAACATGCACTGAGCTCATGGTTCTTCTTCTTCTTCTATTGAGTTATGGCGGATCGCAAACAACTGTTAGGTGCATACCGCCACCTACTGTGCACCAGGCAGGTGACGTGTTCACTGACAAGCCCTGCCCCAAACCAGTAAAATCATGTAAATGAGAGGTGTCTGCACTCAGAGCAATGGACCTTACCAAGCTCCGCCCACAGGGCCGCGTTTCATTGGCTAATGCCCATAACACGTCACAGCGCAGCTTCCACGTGCGTGCCGGTCTCACAAAACAAACGCTACGGTAGCGTTTGTGAGACCGGCACCACATGCTACTTACATTGCTAGCTAGCATACGTGCAGATTTTTTCTGCGTCAGGGCTGGAAAAATTGTCCTCCACCGTCAGTGGGGTATCTGTACAGGAGATGTCAGGTACCCTGACCGTATTTGTGGAAGTAAAATTCACCGTTTGTGAAACTGAATGCCTTGCTCGGATCAAAGCTTGTGCACGACCACAAAACTGAACAATTATTTCTTTCACCAGCAGAGAAGGGTTGACCTGCTTTTGAAACCTGCTAGTTAACAACACGCGGTCACGATGAGAGAAAGCCACAGTTCACTGAACGTCCTGGAAGTTGGGAAGAAACAGCTCCGCTAACCCCACATGAGCTAGCTAACGCAACGAGCTCTACTGTCGATTTCACCTAAAACTGCACAAAATCGTGACACGAAGGCTGGATTTTAACTAACACACCAGACGGCTGAGCTCGTTAGCCCTCACAAAAGTCGCTGTCGGCGTGTTTAGCAGCTAAAGCAGCAACGGCTAACCAACCACTTAAGGAATGAATGGAGATTACAGTTAGCATTAGCTTTGCGACCAAGGCACACAAACTTTTGCCAACAATAGAAATCGCTGATTTCAAAAGTAACCCTCAAAACCATGAATGCCTGACTTACCCAGCCTTGCAGGACAATAGGCATCAGTGATCCTGTCCACAGCTGTAATAATGCTGAGCGAGCGTGTGAAGAGCTGATGTTTTCCCCATAGCATTAGCGGTGACGCGCACGCTGTTTGGAGGCATCGCGTGGATCAAACAACTTGATAACGTCCACAAAAAAAAATAACATGAACTTGTTGGTTCCCCTGTCCATTGTCATGGCTGATATTTTGTTGGAATCTGGCAGAAATGATACACTATTCGACTCAAAAATACCCTGCAGTCAGTCGACGCCATGTTTTCCATTGACACCAAAGCTGCGCTTGGGAGACGGGCAGCCATCTTGGAGCTTAGGGGGCGTTTCTGGGCGGAGCTTGGTAAGGTCCATTAGTAAAGCAGATACTCAGATTGAGAAGTGTACAATTCACATATTGTTAGGTAATGGTCCCGCCTTTTGCAAAATAACAAAAAGATTAGTAATAATAGCTTGACTTATTATGTAAATGAAAATTTGGGATTACAGTGCAACTCCACTTGAAATAAACAAAAACAAAACCTTCATGTGCTTCTTTTTCAAGCACTGAGGATTAATGGGTCCTGGAAGAGCTAGAGCAGACCCTCTACACTTTGACTTCAACTTCAACAGTGAACCTCAACCTCTAAATCTCCCAGTCCTTGCTGCACTTTATCCAGAGGAAACATATTTTCTCTTTACAGCCCAGGCTGGCCAAGCAGAGGTCAATATGAAAAGTAAATAAGAGAATAAATATCTAGCAAAGCCTCACATGGGTTTCTGAGTCTTTTCAAGCTTAAAAGATGGTGTTTGTGTGTGGGAGCGAGGGAGCAACCTGACCCCCAGTCTTGCCCTGAGAGCCTGCGCTGTGGAGGCTATAATTAGAGCTACAGACAGCAGCTGGTGGTACCACCACACTGGACCACTAGATATAGGACGTTCAGAGGGTACCGAAGTATGAAGCGGACAAAAAAAGATTAATTTGGGCTTTAGGTCATAACATAGATAGTCCCATAACCTGGTCGGCTATGGAACTTATTTATTGTCATGTTAGAGGGGACATAAATGTTTCAAACAAAGCCATATACATTACCGTATATCAAATTTTATGTCATAGTCTTTCATGTTGAATGGGAAGAGGGCAGAGGGGACTGTTTAACCCTCCTGATGACCTTGGGTCAAAATTACATAAGAGGCCTCATCTTAACACTGGATCAATTTGAACCAAGGGCAGCAGGAAGGTTAAGTTACAATAAAATCCCATCCATCCATTACCTTTTACCTGCTTCTTCTTGTTCGGGTCACGGAGGTCACTGGTGACCATATCAAGCAGTCAGTGTGTGAGAGGCGGGGGACACCTCGGACAGGTCTCCAGTCCATCACAGAGACACGACAAACAAGACAGACATTCACTCTCTCACTCACACCTTATGGAAGCAGGAATGGTTCATATTTAAAATTAAAATGGATTAATAGAAATGCTTTTTTGTTTCAAAATAAAGCTATTTCATTTTAATTTTCAAAATTGACATTTCAAAATGAATTTTGGTCACTTTTTACTAGGTCCTATTTTGAAAATTAAATGTTAAATGTTATTTTATTTATCATTTTAATTAATTTACAAATTGAGCAGTCTCGAAGAAGAAAATGAAAATGCAGTTTGGATTATTCATTTTAAATTTTATTTATGAGTCAAAACATGCAGCTTTATTTTGAAACTAAAAAGCATTTCTATTAACCCATTTTAATTTTAAATATGAACCATTCCTGCTTCCATAACTACCTACCTAGGGTCAACTTAGAGTTAACAAACCCGGAGAAAACTCACGCAGCACGGAGAGAACATGCAAACCCTACTCAGAAAGGTCCCAGGCTGGAATTTGAACCAGCGACCTTCTTGCCGAGAGACCAACTGTGCCACCTGCAATAAAACTGACCTATCAAATTTTAAACTGTATTTTAACTGTTTAGTATAATTCTGCTTCTTTAGATTTTATGACAGTTAACAAAAACATGCTTTCAGCAGTCAGCTTTACATTTTATTTAATTCCTGGAACAACTCACGGCCTGTCAAGCAGCATGCAGCGCTCAGATGAAAGCAGCCATTGGGAGCGATTCTGATGAAACAAACAGTAATCAACACTAACAGCTCTCATGTCTGCAGTACTGTACAGCAGAGTCTAGGCAGCGTTACTGCTGAATGTGTTCAAAAGATATAACTATACTTCCCAAATTATTTCCCCCATATTACGAGTCAGGATATTGAAGCACTATGACACACACAAAAAAACTTCCCGCACAGATTTATGAGACAAATCAGATAATCATCCTGACAGATGAAGGATAATCTGGCCTCCAGGCATGGGGAGTTTTATTGTTTCTCAGTTCCTGACAGAGGCCAGAGGACTGAAGCATTATTCAGCCACACCTACCTGCAAACAGGGACAGTTCCCTTATCAGTCAGGTCTCTCGGTGCAACACTATTGCTATGGGAAATTGTGCCCCCGCGCGATTACCTGAAGGAATACATTCACGCCTTTACGGCAGGGAGCGTCAGCGTCACCCCAGAGACCCCGCCCTCTGGGTACTTAAGACACGGACGCCCATCCTACTTTCTCTTTTTGCCCTTCACCTCGCTTAAACCTGAACTTCGTGGGACTTCTCTGTTGTCACATCACTTGACTAGAGGTGAGCTTGCTCCCTACGCTGAGCGTACAGAGAATTTTCCTGCGTATTGCTGGGCTGGCGAAAGCTAGTCCAGCGTTTTCTACTTAACCTCGTAGCTTTTTCTTCTCTCTCCGCAGCTGCTTCGCTCGACGGCGCTAACTGCGTCACAATGCTACCCTGCTAATCAAGTAGCAGGCTAGCCAGCGAAAGTGACGCGACGGAGAGGATATCTTCGAACAAAGGAAAAATAGGAACAACCTTGACGCTTCTCGGACATGGCCCCCGAAAAGGGAAAACGAAAGACAAAGATTCCAAAGAAAACCAGCAGGACGGCGAGCCCTCGCTTGCGCCCCTGCCCCAGCGGCTGTGGTTACTCCCTGTTTATGACGGACACCCACGAGGTCTGTCCCATCTGCCTGGGTATTCTGCACACGAGAACAGCGCTGGGATCCCCCGACTCCTGCCCGCACTGCAGCCGGATGCCGGCGGCCGTGAGAAAGCGCCGTGTGGACGCAGTGGTCAAAGCAATGGATAAGGCTGCGGTGCGGAAGGCCACAGGCCCAACAGAACCACTCGCTTCCGAACCGGAGCTCGAGAACACAGACCTGGAATGCAACGGTCAGGTCGGGGGAGAAAATGGCTTGTACACGTCGGCCCCGGTCGGGGACTCGACGCCCGAAGTGTCTGACCAAGTTGCCGAGTACGGTTACGAGGGGGAAAGTGTGGACTCCTCCCAAAACCTGGCGCCGTACTGCCGGAATTGGACGCGTTGATCCCTGCTCTGTTCGACTTGTGCTGTAGGACCGCGGACGCACTGCAGGTCGCGTGGCCAGACCCCACGCCTTGCCAACGGGTTATGAGGCTGGCGGGGAATTATTTCTACGCAAAACAGCAGCCGACGACGAGGCAAAGACTGCCCATTTTTCCGTATTTCCTGATGAAGCTCACGCGTTCCTGGGCTGAACCCAGAGCTCCCATGACGATGCCGCTCTCTCGGTTCCTGGATGTCGCCGGGATGGAGGCAGAAGGACTCGCCAGCGCACCGCAGATAGAGGAGACCCTGGCGTCTCATCTGGCCCCCTCTAACTGCCTAGCAAGGCCTACCGCGCTTCGGAGAAACAGCTCGATAAGTGCTACCGAGCTCAGGGCCTTGCGGCGCGCGCGATGAACGCTTCGACCATGATGCAGGCGTACCTGGCAGAAAAGCTGCAGGAGCTCCAGGTAACAACAAATGAACAGGCCGCAGAGCAGGCCCTGGAGAAGGCCCGTAGGGCCTCTGACATTGTGCTCCGCATAATAGGGACAATACATAGTTCCCAGACACGCCCCCAGTATTGTGCAATACCGGTTTTGCACCATATCTAAAGGCAGAAAGGCAAGATGAAAGGCAAAGATGGCGAACAAGCAGACGCGTACAACCAGAGCAAAGCGCAGAACTTCACAGCTTTAAATCCAAAAAAGATGTGTAAACTGTCTCAATCATATCTAACCAGCTAAAAAAAGGTTGAACTAAAATAACACACAGCCAACAAACAGTCCAAGCTGAACACGGACCAGAACCAGCACCTTTGAGTCTTACCGTGTTGGAGGTTAGCATAGAGTTAGCACTGGTACCGAGGGTCCGTCGAGCTCAGGTCAGACGGCGTGGAACCGTCGCGGTTGCGGGGGCACATCCCATGGGACCGACGCGTCGCCCGCACGACTTGGCTCCGGTCCTCCTTCTCCAACTGGGACGGTTTCCCCCGCCGGTCCTGGTGGACCGAGGCCATTGTCGCGTTAGCGAGATGCTAAGCTAACAGCATGCAAGACGGTTTGCTAAATAATGAAAAAAAAAAACCCAGCTCTAACACACAGACAGTTGTACTCTAACATTGTTCTGACATAGTTTCACAAAATGATTTATGTAGAATATTTTGTTTACCGGCCAAAAGTACGACGTC
The DNA here is from genome assembly GCA_038048925.1 of Garcialebias charrua. Taxonomy (NCBI): domain Eukaryota; kingdom Metazoa; phylum Chordata; class Actinopteri; order Cyprinodontiformes; family Rivulidae; genus Garcialebias; species Garcialebias charrua. The sequence continues at coordinate 22,542 of JBBPBX010049733.1, forward strand.
TTCCAGAGCAGATCCAAAGCCAGACTCAGAGCAGGAGGAGCTGTTGTCCAGTTTCTCCGATGAGATAAATCTTTCCCGTTTACTTTTTTTTTGATTAACTGAAACCTGCGCGTTGCCCAAACGTCTACCCGACTGGAACACCGACTGACACAACACGAAGTAACCATTGCAATTAATTAGAAATTAACAAAAAAAACAACGTGAAAAATAGACATCTATCAGAACGCGCTCCAACTGCAGCATAGCCTACCTGTGGGAGGGTCAAAAAGGACAACCCACAGATGTGACGTCACATGGGAACTATGTATAGCCATCACACAGGGCAGATCAATGGCGGAAATGGTTGTCGCTCAGCGCCACCTGTGGATGACTTTAACGGACCTCCCGGAAGGTCAAAAGTCCCTCTTTCTACAACACCCGATGTTGTGGAGAGTTAGGACTGTATGTTGATTTTGAGGAGTTTAGCTGGAGCACTTCATCCACATAGACACTCTGATCAGAGAGCGAGTCTTGACACACAGCAAGATAGTGTTTTCTTGGGAGTTTAATTAACTATCCAGTTAGTTTACAGCACGAAGTTTCTCTTTCATGAGCTGTCTATTCTTCACAACTGACAGTAACTAGCATTAACTGTCCCTTTTCTGTCTGTCTGGTATCTGAAATAAAAGAAAACAGCTAAATAAGAACAAGCTAATATGTAGCTTAGCTTACCCTTAATATTACAATAAGACAGAACTTTCAACATGAAATAAACATTTCTTGGACTGTCTCATATTTGCGCCAAAAATCGCCACCCCATTTATATATGAAAGAAGAAATTAGCGCTCATTAATGTTGTATAAACTCACCCTTGTCACAAACGCAGACAGGCATCAACGATTACACCAACGGCTATGAAAACCAACGGCTTTTGCTCAGCTCTGTTATATCCCCAAGGACCCCTTAGCTGTCTAACAAGATGCCTGATGTAAAAAATACGAATTAGCTGTCTAACGTAAAAAATACGAATTAGCTGTCTAACAAGATGCCTGAACAAAACAATGCATAAATACTAGGGGAATTTATAACAGCCGCCCCCAGAATAGCCTAGCTATTATGTAAAGTCTATTAAATTCCCTAAGATGAAGTGGAGTCCTGTATTTTGTCCATCATCAGGTGGAATGGCCGGCAGCTGGACCATACGTGGTACCGGCCGCAGGTAAGTCTTCTCTCCAATCCGAACCTCAGCTGACCGGATCAGACCGTCTGCACTCTCGATCACCTTGACAACCTCCCTGATGGGCCACTGTGCTCTCTGAAGCTGGGGACCAACGATCATGATGATTGTGCTCTGCGTGAGGTCATCAGTAGGCCGCCTCCACTTCTGCTGAACTGGCAAGGACGGAAGGTGATGCCACAGGAACTGCACCCAGAAGTGGTCCACCATCATCTGACAGTGGCGCCAACGTCTTCTTGTGACGGTGTCAGGAGCGTAAGACGCTGGGGTAAGGAGGCATCCCGCCGCCCCATCAACAACATATTTGGCGTCACTGGATCAGGATCAGCTATGTCTGATGAAACATAGCCTAAGGGCTTGGCGTTGGATCTGGTCAGCTCAGTCTTCAGCTCGCCTGTTTCTTCAGCTAGCTGTGCTATGCGCTTGGGCTGAGTCTCTCTTTCAGCTGTGAGTTTCTGCTTTTTCTCAAGATCCCCATCTTTCTGCTGGCTAACAAGTTGTTGTACTCTGGCTTTAAGTCGTTTGAGGTCTTCTTCAGCAGCCTCTTATCAGCCTGTAGGGAGCCATTTTTCTCTGACAGTACAGACAGAGAGTTGTGCAATGGGTTGACATCTGATTGGAGCTTCTTCACTTTAGCCTGAGCCTGCTGAAGCTCCTGTCCCAGTTTATCCCTGTCCACTTTCAGCATCTTGTTGGTTTCTTGCAGAGAAGTGATCGTCTCCAACTTCTTCAGCTGTTCTTGCTGCTCTGCCTGGCTGGCCTTCAGACTCCGCTGCAGCTCACAGACTTGTTTCTCCACTGTGTCCACAGCCTTCCTTCTCTCCTCCTGTTCCTGCAGCTCCATCTTCTCCAACTCTAAAAACCTTTTTTTCAGCTGCCTCTGCACCTCCTCTGACTCCTTCAGTCTGACCTCTAGAGAACGTAACTCTTTCTCTTTCTTCAGGCTATCTTCCAGAGTCAGTACCACAGATCGATACTGTTCAACCGTGGCATTAGCATTATTCAGCTGCTCAGTGAGTTCAGTGTTCTGTTCCTCAGCACTTTGTAGGAGACCCTTCATCTTTGAGAGCTCCTGCTCTGACTGGCTGGCTTGCTGAGGTGCTGCTGGAACTGGAGAGTGTACCCTCAGTGGTGCTTGGAGGACAGCAGCTCTGGTAGTTGGGTTGGTCGTGAGATAACAGGAAGCAGCAGTAGAATCCATACTGTCTGGACCCTGAAGTGCCCAACCAAGGCTTGTGTGGATTGCTGTTGGGCTGCCCTTTGGACCAAATCTCACTGGCTCCTTTGCTGTGATCAAGTGTGTGCAGTCAGCACCAATTAATAGTAACGGCTGCACTTCACTAAAGTCAGGGATTGGAAGACCCTGTAGATGGCGGTAACGTCTCTGTAATGCAGTTGTAGGGTATGATTGTTCTGCTAAAGCTAGCTGGCCTGCTGTATAGGCATTTTTAATGTGGTGGCGCTCCTTAGAGTGCCC